>JBAMJV010008777.1:0-62500 GCA_037951105.1 Echinarachnius parma
GGTATACTACCCCAGCTCAGCCCCTCACCCCCAACCCACCCCCCCCCCCCCCCCCCCCCCCACCCCCCCCCCCCCCCCCCCCCCCCCCCAACAGAAAAAAATACGACTACGGCTACGGCTACCGATTTTTCACCTCCGAAAATTAAAAATAGTTTTGATCTCCGACACATAATGTAGTAAACAAAAGCGACAGGTACATGGTATACTAGCCCCCCCCCCCCCCCCCCCGCCCCCTCCGACTTAAAGGGATCTAGTTACTTTGTTGACAAGTTCAAAAGTAATGAGTGATTAATAAAATGTGTATTGGAGTGATCTGATATGTCCACAAAGTAAGGTGTGAACATTTCACGTTAATTGGATATGTTTTGGCTGAGATATGAGCAAAAATGCAAAGTGATATTCACTAACTCATTATACTTACTTTGTACACGGCATTAAATTATCCCGTAGACATTTTCATATCTGAACACTTCAATCGTAAATATCTTTTGAACGAAATGGAAATTTGAAAAACCGAAACCTGTCCCGTGCTTTTAATGTTTTTGAATATGGTACGGTATGAGAGAACCACTGGAGTTCCAAGTAAGTTTAATATGAGGATTTGGACAATGTTACTAAGACCCCATAAGTACGAGTACGGCCATACCTACAATGACCGATATTTTACCTCCGAAGTAAAAGTTTTGCAATTTGATATCCGACACGGATAGTACTATCAAGCGACAGTTTTGTCAAATCCTACCCCCCCCCCCCCTCCCACCACCCCCAGTAATGTAGCTACGGGGTGAACTAGCCCCCCCCCCCCCCCTCCCTCCCAATTCCCTACACACATACACACGCCAATAAGTAATTTGAAGATTGGAAATATCATAAAGGGATAATCCATCAGGAATAAAGAAAGAGCATGGTGTGTCATTCCCCAATCAGTACGACACAGCTACGTCACTATATACCCCGCAGATCACGGAAAGAGGTTTAGGTGAATGACACGAAGTTTGGTGATATTTCAGTTAAACATGTTAAATACAACTGATATAAATACGCATGTTTTGTATTTATTCCTGCCTTTTGTTTGGATTTAATACTCTTCTGGTCCGGGATTACAATAAGCTACACGGAAACATTCGTGAAAATTAGCGAGATCATTATTTCGATGGTTTTGATTCATGTTGAATTTCACAACATTTCTATACGTCATGTACGTGGCGGACCCAATATGAATTCTAAAGGGGCCGTCACATATCCAACACGGAGCCCGCCCGACTTCTCTGCGAGCTCAAAAGGGCATTTGCCGTCTTCGCCATCCCCAGTGTTGATAAATACATGAATAGTACAATTACTCGCTTGGTTTGTCACGCAATACATCGAACTCGATACTAATACGGTTGTTATACTAATCACAATAAAATCAATACAATAATGAAATAATAATAATACAATATCGCCAAATAAAGGCTTTTCTTTTCTGTTCCTCTTTTTGTTTTGTTATAATGTTGTCACCTTTATCGTCTTTGTCCAGGCCCTGGCAGGAAATACAACGTATTAATGCGAATATTTATTATAATCCTTTTTCCTAAAGACCCGCATATCCAACAAAGCAACAATAGTTCAACCTGGTGTAGAATTCGAATATGAAAATAATACAGAACAGATTTGATTTTCTGTTCATCTCTGTGTTATTTGTTCGTTTGTTATTTTGTTCACTTGTTGTCCTTTTATCGTCTTTGTCCCTGGCAGGAAATGAGACGTACGAATTTGAATATTTTTTATAATCCTTTTTCCTAAAGACCCGCTTGTCCAACAAAGGAACAATAGTTCAAACTGGTGTGGATATCGAATATGAAACACAGAACAGCTTTAACGGGTTTAAAGGGATTTAGTAACATTGTCCAAATCCTCAAAACTTAATTGGAACTCTAGCGGTTCTCTCATACCTTCTTGTATTCGTATCAACAATTTCCCTTTCATTAAAAAGATATTTACGACTGAAGTGTTTAGAAAATTATCCAACTATCCACTGGATAGTCCTAACCATGTACAAAGTTAGTGCAATAGTTGGTCAATATCACTTTGCATTTTCGCTCATTTCTCGGTCATATAATATCCGTTTAACACAAAAATTTGCACACATTACTCAGTAGACATATCAGATCACAACAATTCACATTGTATCAACCATTCATCACATTTTCTTCATGTCAACAACGTTACTAGATCCCTTTAAGGTTAGTGTTAGTGCAGTGCACTTGCGGTAGAATTGCAATGAAAGGGAACTAGTAATTTCGGTGACGTGTGCAAAAACTGGCAAAAGGTTGCTAAAATGTATATTTCTCTGATATGATATGTCTTAGATGTGTAAAAACATTCCATGCTGAATGAATGCCATATGACCGAGTAATAACTATAAGCGGAAATGCAAAGTGATATTCGCTAACTCATTGCACTGACTTTGTACACAGTTATAATTATCATAATTATCCACTAGATAATTATAACACTGAACACTTCAATCTTCCATATCTTTATGACGGGAGAGAAATTTGGTAACCCAAAGCAGCTGCTGTTCCATTCGTAATACGAGTATAATGAAATATGTGAGAACTGCTAGACTTCCAAGTATGTTTTACGATTCAAATACTGAGGATTAAACATATTAAAAGGAGAATAAATTACAAATTCGTTGTACTTGAGATTTGAGCCGATCGGCACATTTGGCACGTGGTCGGTTAATACAAAAATGTACCACAAATGATATCATTATTATTCGCTTATCTGACGATGGACATCAATATAGACATCTCTTTTTAGACTACGCATCGCAAAAGTCTTGATTACTAGATTGTGCAATCTCCATAGACTTAAAGGGATAGTTGAGTTTCGGTAAAGAGAGTACAGTTTTGGTCAAACTTTCATGTTAGTAACCAAAACCTGCACCATTACAGTACAAACTAATAGTTATAACTCCACCATACTCGAAAGGAATACAAAATTACAAATGACTAAGTAAAAAGCCTGTTATCATAACAAAAAAGAGCCGTTAAAACTCAAGAGGGCGCTCTCTAAACACTCATCGGTTTCAAACATTTTAAATAAAATATTGTGCATTTGATGTTTTGTTGAAATAGTGATAAGATAGAGAGATAACCAACCACTATTTAAAACCCTCTTTTGTAAATGTTTTAAAAGAGGAAGCATTCTAACAAAATATTTAACAGCTGCCGTGGTTCAAAATTATCGAATATTTGTGGGGCCCCACAATTATTACAAATGGTTATGTTTATGGATATTTCAGCCATTTCTGAACCGATTTTGATCAAATAAAGTTTATTCTGTCATTAAAATAGTATGCTCTTTCGAATTTGACACTCAGTTTTTCATTATCTCACAAACAAATATTTTGTGAAGCGCCCTCTATACCAAAACTCAACTATCCCTTTAATACAGGGTCCAACCAGTTCCCGTTGGCAAAGGGTTAACACAGTCATCTTGCTTATGAAATCATTGGAATGGAGTTGTTAGGGGGTTGTACAGTTGTACTGTAAGTTCTACACTATACTTTTTTCTGTCAGGATTACAATGTACTAATTCGTCAGTAAATCGAAATCACGTTTAATATTGCAAACGACCCTCGGCCATGTCGGCCATTTCCCATCAAGTCATACAGGAAACATTGTATATACATGCCATCAATGGAACAACAACAAACGTTGGGATATGGACAAAATAATACTTAGGTTACACTCACATTGTTACAATAATTACCAACAAAAACAAAAAAACAATTTGGTGAGTATTGACTCGTTTCAAAATAACATCAGTATTTAAAGCTGGAAAACATAAAACCATCGACATATTTAGTAAGCATGCACCCAAGGCCTAACGATCGATTGGCGTCAGGATATTATGAGTGACCCTGAATAATGACCTAAATAAATAATGCATTGTTCCGAGCGTATAGTGTTGGGTAAAATATAATTACTTATATTTCGTTTTTTGTAATGGGATGCACGTACGCTATATAATTTAATTTTGTTTTCATTGTTAATTTTCAATTATTTTTGGGGCCGTCTATTAATTTTACTACATCATACATGTGTAGGGCTCGTGTCTATATAAATATACTGCTCCTATAAGACCTGCGTTCGACTCCCCTTGTATATAAATGCGTATCCAAACAACTTCGTGGTACGTAATACAGTGGAATACTTATGAATTTTAGGATCGATTGGAAAATGTAATGGGGACACATACTACCCCCACCCCCTCCCATCCTCCCTATCCCCGCCCATGCTATCCGCATGTGCAATTTGCCACTTCACTATACTGCCTGTGCATGTGCGAGTGGAACAGACAGAGAGCGTCAATAGTTATGGTAGATTAATTTAGAGGATTAATTAAATAAACATAAGCGCACCTGCTCGAATTAGCATCGATTAATCAATCATTGTACAGCTATATTATCAGGGACACGATGTGTACAAAAACACATCCCTGACATTCACTCCGTGATCGATTCGTTCGGATATTGGCATTAGGCCAACTATATACAATTCACTAGAATTATATCATCGAAACGTGGCGATAAAAAGGACATATCATAGTACACATATTATACAATTCACTAGAATTAGATCATCGAAACGTGGCGAAAAAAGGTACATTATAGTACGCATATATTACACACTGTGGAAATAATCAACGCATGTGATTTCCAAGTGTCAAGGTTACTACATAAATTGTATCAGACTATACCGATAAAGTTCGATCACAGTCGTTTTGGGAGACAAGGACTAATGAAAGGACCTCGAATTCGGGCAAAACGAGCATATTTTATGGCTTCGATTATTAAAAAAGGATAGTACAGTTCTGGTCAAAGTGACCAAATATTGCACTATAATCATTGCAAACTATAAATCAGTGTAACTTCACCATGCCCAAAAGGTAGACAAACTTTTGAACAGCTAAGTCAGGAGTCTGTTATCATTAAAAAAGCAGTCGCTAAAACACAAGAAGGCGCTCTCTAAAAAAAAAAAATAATTGATTTCAACCAATTTCTTATGTATGAAAACTGAATATGATATTTTGTTTGAATATTGATTAAATAGAGAATCATCAGCAACTATTTTAAAAACCTTTCAGGTACTTTTAGAAACAATTAAGGCATTGTATTAATATCAAATAAATGTGGGTCCCAAATGAATTCCAATCGGATATATTTATTGATATTTCTGCTGTTTCTAAACCGATTTCGATCAAATAAGCTTTGTTTTATCTTTAAAACCACGTGCTCTTACAAATATTACACTTGGTTTTTCATTACCCCACAAATGAATGCATTTTTTTCTTGAAGCGCTCTCTATACACCTGACCAAAACAGAACTATCCCTTTAAAATTAAATTTTCAGGCGTGTGGATGCCAAACCTCGGATCGCCAGTTTGAACTAGGCTAGTTTGTGCTCATTGCATAGCACTGAGCAAGGGTGCATAACGCACCGTGCGCAAGGCGTTCGCAATATGGCACCGCGCATTATTTTCATATACGAATCCGAACCACACTATCCGAACCACACTTTTAAATCAACGATTGCCAAGCGTTGGGATGCTACACAACGGATTATCGCCATTTTGAACTAGGCCAGCACTGCGTTTAAAGGAGAATTCCGGACGATTTATAAAACAATACAGTATATTGGAAATAAATCTAGGGATGTGCTTGAATATTTTCAAGATTTGCCTCACCTTGGTTGATTTCTAAGAGATTTTTCTAATGTCATTACTTGAACTCTGAGGAAATAATTAAATTTACCGCACACAATCATGAGACCCTACGTAGCACCCTCACTTTGCTCAATTTCTTGAGTAGGCTTGAATCCGGTGCCACTGCATTGTGATCACTGCATGTGTCATTCATAATAGCCGGTCATAAAGAGCCAGCAAATTCAACAACCACGTTTACAGAACTTTGTGTCTATTCAAATTCCAATGAAAGCCAAACGCGTTACAATATCGAGCAGGCAATTATTTTCAAACGGTTCAACAATGCAATAATGCTCAAAGGCACGGTCAGTGGCGCAGCGTGGACATGATCGAGCATTGTATTGGTCCGATCAAAATAACACATTCGCTGCAGTGTAAAAACATAGATAGGCGCATAGTGAGGGTCGCATGTCACAAATTGGTGCATTGTGGGATAGAACAAGCTCGCTCGCGAATTTGTGTCATTAGAATTTCAAAACCAATTATAAGAACCCACAATCATAATTTTTTCATACAAAATTGTGTTTATTGACCTAGAATATCTGTCTTTCAATCATTAGAAGCTTGAAATCGTATGGAAGTCCACTTTAACAACGATGATGTATCCGATTGCGTATTTTGTCTTAAAATGTTGATAAATAACGAGCTTCTTAGCTAATTATTGCACTTATAACTCAATTTCGATAGAAGCGGATTTAGCGCCTTTTAAAATTAAGCTCGTCATTATGTATAGTACGCATCGTGCGCACGGCGTTCGCAAGGTGGCACCGTACCTCTGATTTACTAATCCGAACCACCTTCAATCATTGAATTTGTGAAAGGGACAATAATAATAACAAATAATAGTAATAATAATAATAATAATATATACTTATATAGCGCATAATAGTCACTATAAGTAACTCTCTATGCGCTTTACAAAAAAATACTAAATTAAATAAACAAAATACATCAAAATAATACAATTAAAGAAAATATAAACTACAATAATGTCTATTTAAAAAAAAAAAACGTCTGTAAGCACTTCACAAAACAATCTGTATGGTTAGGGCATCTAAGTTCGCGCGGCATTCAAGTTCGAGCATTTAATTATTACAAATGCCAGAAAATATAGCCATACAACTTTTGCACATGATGATATTATGAGTTCATGTTTTGCGTCAATCTATACATGTATATGCCACCCTTGAGCAATGAGAATATGAACATCAATGAAATAGAAAGCATGACATTAAAGGGAGTGTCCGCATTTTACAAATCGTCTAAACAGTTTCCAGTAGACGGATGAGGATGAATGTAACACACACACACACACACACAAATTCAGATCGAACAACCCTGTAATTTGGATTCTACGAATGAAAAACGAATGCGTCCCTCCACCGAACTATACATTATATCGGTCAATAAATGAGTTTAACTGATTTAGCATAATATTACAATATTGTACCTATTCTTGTAAAGGTATCGTGAAGCCGACATTTGTAAAGGTATGTCACGGAAAAGGTCTCGAAAATGAAGAATATACAATTACATGTAGTCAGTTTTAGCGAGTCTTAGTTATTTTGTTTGGTATTCGCTTACGCCGTTGTTCGTTCACAATATGTGCGCGGGTCACGTAGGGGTCACGCACAGCAACGTGGTATCCCCGGAGTGCGCCGGTGCTATCGTGAGCGAAATTTTGCATGGGTGAATACTCGTATAATGCACAATTAAACGCGTAGGGTCGTTTTATTATTTTGAGGTCTATAACTCCACGAAAAAGAGATTTCAAGCCCTAATTTGTTCAGGCAAGCTGTTAAATGACATTTTCTTTCATATAAGACAATAACCTCGCAACTTTTGAAAGTTGGCTTGCAAAAGGCGGACACTCCCTTTAGCATGTTTAGTATACATAAGGACAGGAATGAAAAGGGAAGCCAGAATGTAGCAGGACAACAACATCTCACTTTACCAGCAAGAAATGGTACAACCTTAATTGCGCGAGTTCGTGCAAGCAGGTAATTATATGCCACACTTATTTTGACCTTGATGTCAATATGTCGGTATATTATAATTATTTTTTTTCCAAGAGTTCTGAACTTGCAAAAGGCGGACACTCTCCTTTAGTATACATAAGGACAGGAATGAAAATGGAAGCCAGAATGTAGCAGGAAGAAATGGTACAACCTTAATTGCGCGAGTTCGTGCAAGCAGGTAATTATATGCCACACTTATTTTGACCTTGATGTCAATATGTCGGTATATTATAATTTTTTTTCCCCAAGAGTTCTGAACCATGAAAAGAATAAGATGAGCAATAGAAATGATGCAACCTGCTGACAACGTGAATGTCCCTTAAAGGGACAGGTCCTCTTTTACAAAACGTCTGAACAGTTTCCAGTTGACGGATGGGGATGAATGTAACACACACACAAACAAAATAATAAGATCGAACAGCCCTGTAATTTGGATTCTACGAATGACAAACGAATGCGTCCCTCCATCAAACTATATATCTAATCGGTCAATAAAGGAGTTTAACCGATTTAGCATAATATTACAACAATATTGTACTTATTCTTGTAAAGGTATTTTGAAGCCGACATTTGTAAAGGTATGCCACGGAAAAAGATATAAAAAATGAAGAATATAAAATTACATGTAGTCAGTTTAAGCGATGTTTGTTTTTTTTGTTTAGTAACCGCTTACCCATTGTTGCGCGGGTCACGTACCTAGCGCGGGATAGGGGTCACGCATAGCGCTGTGGCACTCCGTGGAATCCGTGAGCGAACTTTCTCGACGTGTGAATACACGTATAATGCACAATTAACCGTTGGACGATGGTTTATTAGATTTAGGTCTATAACTCCATGAAAAAGAGATTTCAAGCCCTAATTTTTTCAGGCATGCTTTTAAATGTTATTTTCTTTCATATAAGACAATAACCTCGCAACTTTTGAAATTTGGCTTGCAAAAGAGGGACTGTCCCTTTTAAAGGGATCTATTTTGTCAACATGGACTAATCTTACCTAGAACTCTAGAGGTTCTAACATATCTAATTGTATTTGTAATGGTATTCCCAGAAGAAACGTTATAAAGATATAATTATTTATGATTTAGGTGTTCGGAATGTTAACTATCTACTGGATGCACACAACTTTGGTACAAAGTCAGTGCATTTACGCTCAATACTTATACTCAATAATCAATATATTCATTTAACGTGAAACTTTCACGCATTACTCAGTGGTCATATCAGATCACGACAGTATACTGCATCTTATCAGTCATTCATCACTTTTTGCATATCCTATTCGTATAATAAGGTCTTATTTCCTTTAAAGAATGTATTATTAATTTTTAAAAATGGCACGTCTCAAAGCAATTTAAAGTCATGCGCATCGGTACCTCCTTTCTACATTATATTTTGTTTTGGGGTTATAGTACTTGTTCACTCCGCCATTTGTTCCATTCCCCCACCCCCCCCCCCCCCCCCCCTCATAACACCATACAAACATATCATATTATTAAACAAAAAGTTGGAAGACGGTCTGTGTCTTATTTCCTTATCTAAAATACTTTTTGTGTTGGGGGGGGGGGGGGGGGGGGGGGTCTTTAACACACTCTTTGGTACTTGAGTTGCATTGAACAATTTGAATGGGCTTACGGAGGCCCTTGAAAACTCCGGTGGGCGGCTATTATTCACATTTGCATTGTAATAATAATAGTGGCGATTTATCTTTCACAGTGTGACATTCCAAAAAATTAACATAGCGATTCCAATGTAATGACGACGAGAGATCACAAATTACATAATACCCTTGTTATTGACAGCGGTTGAGAATGAAGAAGATTGGAACAAATTGAGCAATAAACGGGGTAAAAAAATACAAACACATGTACAAGGAAAATAGAGGGAAAATGTAGGAAAGCAAGACACAATACCCGTTGCTAATGGCCCGGTCAGATATCAACGGATATCGGAAACGTATGCCCAACGAATAGACAATTTGCGAAATTAAATTTATCCGGTGATGAAAGTCATCTCCATTGCTTCATGTACAAAACATAGAACAACGTACATCACCGGACAAGGAACGGACAAGAAACGTATAGAACGGATGGAAAATTTAGCTCTCCGTTTGACATCCGTTTGCCAACGCTCGAAATTAACTTTTTTTGCTGGTGGCCCGATCGGGCAAGTAGAATTGGTATTTATCCAATATTGGTGGCCCGAAACAGAAATTTGGTGGCCCGAAAAAACAAGGAAAAACAAAAGAAAACAGTGAACGGTAATCTTAGCTTTTCATAAGAATTAATTAATGAAAATAACATCTAAAATCACCACCCTGATCAAAAATCCGTAAAGGAATATATAAACCCAACATTGAATCAGTAAAAGGTAATTTTGGAGTGATGAAATGTTACAATTTCAGCCCTTTCTCTGTGCGATTTTGTCAACTTACAAGTTGAAAGTTGAAATTATACACAAAACAACATGCATGGGACTGAACTGGAACTCTCACAAAATTGGCATGAAACATCTACAAAAGTACAAAACTAGATAAAACAAAATCTGTACTACCTTATTATGAGTCCTATATTTGAAGTTCTTTCAAATTATGTGATGCTTTGAAAGATAATAAGGCCTTTCTGGCTTTCTTGCCCAAATGAATTTGCGCAAATTGGACTGAATTGAAGACAAGTCAAAGCATAGTTGCAGAGTTGACTAGACTGTGTGTGGCTATGCGAATTGCTGTATTAAGCTGATGTACATACCGTCCCCATTTATATTACATGGGGCCAGTACAAGGTACATGTACCAGCATGTGTGTACACTTCTAGTTTTACTTGTATGCACTAGTAGTAGACGGGTAAATCTGTCTTTCTCTTTGTTGTTTGTCTCCCCAAGACGTCATAATTTTCATAGGCACCTCCAGAACGAGATGAATTTTTCTGTCTAATCACGCACATTTCTCCAGATTATTGCCGTTAGCAGATTTGCGCTCGCTATTTTGTTGATTTTTTCCACTGATTTCCTTTGTTTTTTATGCCTGGTTTTGGCGATGTTTGAAATGTCAAATTTTCAGATTTACATTTGGAAATCTTACTGGCCCAATCGGGCCACTAAAATAGAGCAATTATGATTTTTTGGTGGCCCGACAGAGATTTTTGGTGGCCCCGGGCCATCGGGCCTGTGCTAATTTCGAGCGTTGCGTTTGCGCAATCCGTTGATATGTGACCGGGCTATTACGGGAACCGGGTGGGTAATATACAGAGTCTATGGGGATTTCAGAATCTCGAAGTGAACGAGTTACGAGAAACGACATGATCAAAAAGAGAGGAGTAACGTGGAGAAATGGTAATGGTGAGGTCATCGATACAGACAAGAACTATCAATTTATTTGATAACCAAGAGGTAGCAAACAATCCAAAAATGCTAGTTGAGGTTAATAATAAATATTATTAACATTTGACAAAAATATTTAGTTTTACTACATTGTGAATATGCATTATATTTCCCTCTTAAAGGGATGGTATAGTTTTGCTCAAACTGAATTTCAGTAACCAAAACCTGCATCATAACATTACAAACTAATAGTTATCTGAATTTATCTCCACCATGCTCGAAATGTATACAAAAAATTACAAACGACAAAAAGTAAAAAGGTTGTCATCACTCAAAAAGAGCCTTTAATACACGCGTTGGTTTTTAACCATTTTAATATTTTGTTTAACTGTGCATGTGATGTCTTGTTCAGTTGTTAACATAATACTTAAATAGAGAGATCATCATTAAGTGCCACAGTGTCAACACAGTGTCATCACACTCTGTTCCACAGTGTGGACCACAATCTTATATATTCGTGCGTTTTCACAGTGTGAAAGCCAACTCACACTGTGAACACACTGTGAAATTGCTGAGATACACAGTGTGAGCGCACCTTTCTACACACTGTGCACGCAGGCAATTTCACACTGTGGCGATAATGCCCACACAGTGTGTCCACAGTGTGAACACAGCGTGAGTTGGTTTTCACACTGTGAAAATGCTCGAATTTAACATTGTGGTCCACACTGTGAAACACAGTGTGTTCACACTTTCTTCACACTGTGAATGAGTGTGTTCTTTCCGGCAGGGATATGCCAGTCTTGTTAGAGTTATTATAAGAGCTAGTATGTCATGAAGCAGTTTACAATAATGGAGACAAATTGCTGCAGCTTCTAGTCATTTCTATGTAGTATCAGTACAGTGCAGACCAGTGTAGTCCAAAAGAGGTGAAATCATTTAAAGGGATCTAGTAACTTTGTTGACATGTGCAACAAGACTGGTGAATGATTGATACAATAACTATTGCTGTTATCTGATATGTCAACTGGGTATTGTGTGAACATTTCAAGTTAAATGGACGTTATTTTTACATGGCCGAGTAATGAGCAAACATGTAAAGTGTTATTCACTATCTCATTGCACTGACTTTGCACACGGTTACGACTATCCACTGGATAGTATAACATATGAACACTTCAATCGTAAATATCTTGTTAATGAAAGGGACATTTGGAAAACCACAACCTGTCCCATGATCATATTTTTTAATACGAATACAACAAGGTATGAGGGAACCGCTAGAATTCCAAGTTAGTTTTGAGGATTTGGACAATGTTACTAGATCCCTTTAACGTTATATCTATCTCCCGATATTATATTGTCTAATCTCCCTGGAGTAAATACAGGGCCCACCAGGTTCCCGTAGACAATGGGTCACCTCTTCTGCCACCAGCGACACCAGCACGCTCAATCGTCTGTTGCTGTCAACAGTACAAACTACAATACTCGATCGATAGATCGAATTATGTTGTCAAATAAAATGTATCCAACATAATTAAACAGCGAGAATAGAACTCGGATGGCAACTTTCAAAAAATCACCCAACAATGCATTTTATATGAGAAAAGGTGTTCTGGTCTAGAGGCCAGACATTCTGATCTTTGCACAAAGCCGCCAGGGTTCGAAGCCCAGGCTGCGCCTCTCGGATGGTGATGTTAAAGGGTCACATAAGAGGTGCATAAATAGGTCGAAATGTTGAAGGAGTACTTTCGACTAAAATATTTCCTATTTCATTTGTAAACAAATTATTAATTTTTAATTTCATGTGAACTATTATAATATGATAAATATTGAGAGAAAATTGTGTATATAGTATTAGTAAGATATTTGTTAGGACAAGATATATTTTTTACCAAGAACGGGAACTTTGACCTTACTCATAGTATCTGTTCGTATACTCTTGATAGTGCAGACCCCTTGATATCCTTTCAGTAGTACATATAGTTGCAAACTTTCAAATCCGAATATAAATATACCTAATTTTGTCGATGGAAACCTACCTTTTTTCAAATATAATATAGTATAATGGAGCTTTCAACCTCCTTTAAAGACTAGTAACATTATCCAAATCCACAAAACTTACTTAGATTACAGTGGTTCTCTTATACCTTGTTATATTCGTATTACCAATAGAAGCAGGGAACTGGACAGGTTTTTGTTTTTCGAATTTCGAATTTCCATCTTGTTAAAAAGATAGTTATGATTGAAGTGTTCTGATTTGTAACTATCCACTGGAAAGTTATAATAAATTGTGTACAAAGTTAGCGCAATGAGTTAGCGAATATCACGTTGCATTTTTGGCTCATTACTCGGCCGTATAACATCCATTTCACGTGAAATATTTACACATTACTTAGTGGACATATCATATCAAAGAAATACGCATTTTATCAACCATTCATCACTTTTTGCACATTTCAAGTTACTAGATCCCTTTAATGACTGTATCACCAGCGCATTGAATAGTAATTTGTTAAATGAACAACTGCAAGACGATCACGATCCGTCCGACTAGACATAATGCTATTATTAATCGATTTTGAGATATCTTACTGGGATCTAGTAACTTTGATGACAAGTGCAAAAAGTGATGAGTGATTAATAAAATGTGTATTGGTGTGACCTGATCGTCCACAAAGTAATGTGTGGACATTTCACGTTACTATAATTGGATGTTTTTTTGCTGAGATAGGAGCAAAAATGCGAAGTGATATTCACTAACTCATAGCACTTACTTTGTACACAGCTTAAATTATCCCGTAGACAATTTCATATCTGAACACTTCAATCGTAAATATCTTTCGAACAAAATGGAAATTTGAAAAACCGAAACCCGTCCCGTGCTTTTATTGTTAGTATAAACATGATACGGTATGAGAGATCCCATAGAGTTGCAAGTAAGTTTTGAGGATTTGTAGACTTAGTCCCTTTAAGGGGATCCAGTAAAAGAAATATATATATATATATATCCCGTTTGATATAGGGAACCAGTATAAATAGACACCTCCTCACATATGGTACACAAATATATTAATAAGAAATCCATCCCAATAATTATATTCCAAGGGATATTGCGTTCTAATTTGCAGCTAATTTTCACACGTCTGCACGTAAAGAATCAATAATTTGTATAGTACATGAATCACGCAGAACTATAATTTGTATAGTACATGAATCACGCAGAACTATAATTTGTATAGTACATGAATCACGCAGAACTATAATTTGACATTATTCTTAGACAAAAACAAACAAGCTGTATATTATAACATACTATTACACTGTAAACATATTATAATATGTTTACATGTTTATAGTAGTAATGATGATTGTTGAAATTTAGGTAAAAATGTGTCTAGAAGCATAATTCACAGTAACTCTCTTATTATATTCCATGGACTCTGGACCAAAAAGGTAGCTTTATCTGATCGCTTTTAATTATCAAGGAATAATTATAGGTACGTTGGCTAAACCACCAGCACGTGCATTGTTACTCAAAAAATGTTAGGTCTTGAAATCGATCAAACGGGATTTAAACAAATACAACAAAATCCACTTAAAGGTGAGGAATATCACGGACCCCCGGGTAGACGCATTATTACTTAGAATTCGCTTTGTATAACGGTAAAACCGATCAATGTGAAAGTTGTTTAAAGGCCCGGGTCACATATCGCCGGATAGCGTAAACGGATGCCCCGACAGAGAGTAAAAATTGAAATCTGTCCGTCTCCGTTCGTACGCGTTTCTTGTCCGTTCCTTGTCACGCGATGTACGTTGTTCTATTCGGCGGAATGTCTTGTGCATGAAGGAATGGAAACGAACTTTTTTTACCACCGGAACAAAATTGATTTCGCAAATGTTCTGTTCGTCGGGCATCCGTTTACGCTATCCGGTGATATGTGACCGGGATTCGAGGTTAGTTCGAGGTTAGGAACGATCATGCATCTTGATGGTGCCATCAACAGTACTGATCGATGAATTATGAATAATACCTATTCAAACTCTGAAAGATTTCAGACACGAAGACGGGGGAGATCTTACTGCGGGCTTAATGCTTCATATATAATTAACATTAAGGCGTGGCGAATAGGCCGATTAAAGGGATCTAGTAACATTGTCCAAATCCTAAAAATCCCAATTGGAATCCTAGCGGTGAATTTGTATTTTTGCTCGGCCACATAACGTCCATTAAACTTGAAATTGTCATGCAATACCCAGGGGAATATCAGATAACAACAATTTACATTGTATCAACCATTCATCACTTTGTATACACAATGTCAACAAAGTTACTAGATTTCTTTAATGGACTGTTTTCACTGGCTCAGTTACGTTCAATCAAAATAACTAAATATCTTTAATCCCAGTCAACCGCCAGACTGACAGACTACATAACAGTACTAACTTTTCGCTGTGATGTCCATTTACTGTCGGTTTCAGGTCGGTATAATTGTCAAGCGTTTGGATCGCCTTTTTGAACGTGTATGCAAGTTTGTGCGCCCGGCCTGCATAACACTCAGTCACTGTGTATCGCAAGAAGACTCGTATAACGTGGATTCGGCAAAATATATTTTCGTGGTCCTATTTCCCGATTTGTTTTAATTAGTATATTAGTCCATGTCTGTCCTTTTAAAGATTGTGTAACTATTGTCATAATTACAATAATTACAAAACACGTGCGAACCGCAAACCAGACCCTAATTAATTGCAATGCGTGTACGAGGGCAGAACCCAAAACGATGTACATTACATACTAACGAAACATACAATTCTGTCAAATTGTCTTCACAGTTGCGATATTCATGGTCCTATATTATATCCTAATCCAATATTATTGCGTAACATCTACCGGTTGAACACCTGGGGCCACCCCCCCCCCCCCCCCCCACAGTATAATTGGTTGCATTCTAAGTTGCCTTAATTAATAGAATCACGGTGACGTAGCTACGCCACCCCCCTCCTCCTGCCCCAAGTAATTTGATAAAAATATAAACATAATGGCAACAATTCGAGAATAAATTTAAAAAAAAGAGTTATCAGTTATCAGTTCGCTTCAAACTCGTATACATGTATAACTGTTTGTTTCGGCTCCCGTTTCTGCTCAGATGTTGGGTGACTTTGCTCACTATTCCTCTGATTTACCTTTCCATTGCAAATATCACATTTCTGGGAGTAATATATCATACACTGAAGACCATTCGTGCACTGCAAAAACGAGGGTGTTAAATTAACACCACTACTATCTATATTGGTCTACACCAGGCTGGTGTGGGATGGACCAACATAGATACCAGTGGTGTTAATTTAACACGCTCGTTTTTGCAGTGTGTCATGCTCCAGAGGCAAGAAATCGAGAAGGATTCAACTATCTACATAATGTATTATATATCGATCAGAAAAACTGTCCTGCACAAAGTATAAAATCAGACGGACAGAACAAATCTGTCTGAATCGGTATAAGTATATTAAATGGATCTAGTATTATGTGTTGACATGTGCAAAAAGTGATGAGATACAATGTGTATTGTATCTGATATGTCCACTGGGTGTTGTGTGAACAATTCAAGTTAAATGGACGTTATATATATAGCCGAGTAATGAGCAAAATTGCAAAGTGATATTCACTAACTCAATGCTCTCACTTTGTACACGGTGTTGATGGTTCAGTAGATAATTTAACATCTGAGCACTTCAATCGTAAATATCTTTTTAACGAAAGGGAAATTTAAAAAAACGAAACCTGTCCCATGCTTGTATTAATACGATTACAACAAGGTACGATGGAACCGCTAGAATTCCAATTAGATGCATAAGGATTTGATCCAGATTCAGTAACTTCGTTGACGTGTGCAATAAACTAACGAAGGGTTGATAAAATGTGTATTTATATTATGTCCATTGACTTGACTCCGTGATGTGCGAACATTTCACTGTAAATGAATGTCATATAACCGAGTAATGAGCGAAATACAAAGTGATATTCGCCGACTCATTGCACCGACTTGGTACGCAGCTGAAGTTCTCCACTAGAGAATTTCAAATCCAAACATTTCAAACGAAATGTTGGTGTAACTTGCGATTAATTTGAAAAACCAGAACCTGGTCAATGTTTCTATGAATAATACGAATACAACGAGGTATGTGAGAACCACTCGAGTTCCAAGTATGTTTTGTGGACTTTTACAACGTTACTATAGATCCCTTTAGAACTCGAGACTAAAGGAAGTCCTAAAAAGTAGTGGAATGGTGTTGAGTAATCATGAGTAAACTGTCGCTATTGATATGATACAATAACATTACGATGTATCAGAGAAAAGGGGTAAATCCGTTTAAAATCGGATCACACAATTAGGTCGGAAATTCTCTACATAGCATGGCAAAAAAGCACATAAAACACATTGAGAACACGGTACAAAGAAAGGAGTACAATCATATACATGCTAAAAAGTAATACGGATTAAAATAGTCGCTAGCAGATCAGATAGAATGGGGAGTGGGAGTTCCTGATAAGACTGTCAATATCGACAGTAGTGAAGTAACATGGGCCACGGGGGGGGGGGGTGGGGGGGGGGGGCACGCGTGACATGTCCCCTTATACAGTAAGCCCCATGACTTGCAGGGGTGCCCCCCCCCCCCCCCCCCCCCCCCCAATAATTTGCCGAAAACAATTTATAAAAAAAATTTAAAAAAATGTTGAAGAAAACATAATGGAGAATCTGTGTAAAAATAACTAAATACTTCAGATGTCCCCCCGCCCCCCCCCCCCCCCCCCCAAAGATGAAAAGGACCATTATTCTTCCATTGTATACCAACATATTGGAGAGGAGCACTAAGAAAATCCTATTATTAGACAGTCATTGGGATCATATCCGATTAAACACGTTTGTCTAATCGTCTTACATTATAGAATTATAACTGTGAGCATCGGGGGTTTGCGTTCTAAACAAATGCAAGCACAAACTCTCCTTGGGATAGCTTGAAACGAGATATGGCAGCAGTTTATTGTGTGAATCTCACCGCATGATCTTCATTAATCTCCACTTATACTGGTTAGTTGGCCTACAATTATGGAAAGCTAAATTCATACCCCGAAATAGTTCTCAGAATAGCTGTTATAGTCCATTCCACCATTTCACTCCAACAAAGTTACTAGATCCCAGCCGTGAAAGATAC
This sequence comes from Echinarachnius parma, assembly GCA_037951105.1. Taxonomy (NCBI): domain Eukaryota; kingdom Metazoa; phylum Echinodermata; class Echinoidea; order Clypeasteroida; family Echinarachniidae; genus Echinarachnius; species Echinarachnius parma. The sequence goes on from JBAMJV010008777.1 coordinate 18,305, forward strand.
ACGTGGTGTAGTGTTTGTAGCTGGTTGACCACCCCGTCCCCAACCCACCCCACAAATTTCGAAAAAATCAGTCCACTACCGCCGTCTCGCAATAATGATGCAATAATTAAATTAATTAGTAGAGCTATACAAATCGGATTTAATCAAATTGAGACTTACCCCCAATTTCGTTGGAAAGAACGCATCCGATAAATTGCACCGCTATCACCACGAAGAGTAGGGCGAACGACCGGGCTGCTGGCCGCGTGGCTGCCGATGGGAATTCCGCTCGATCCATTCTTAGTGTCCCGCTGGTCGAGTTATATAGTAAAATATGTTCAGGATATATCCTTTGGTGCGAAACGTTACAGCAGGTCTTCACCCTTCGAAGCGTTCGATATAAATGCTGCAAATCAACCTTGATGTAGAATACTTGCTCCAGTCAGGTTTCGCTGTTGGTATAAAACGTGGTTCCAAAACAAATTAAGGTCACCAATTACAGCATGGAATAGTTTGTCGGCGTGTTGGTCCAAAAAATCCTGAAATGTACTCATTAATATTAATTATGCACCGTCAAGATTATACTTCATAAGAGTAAGTTCCAAAGTATCACGAATATTCACATTAATCCTCCGAAATAAAACGTATTTAGTGTCTATTGAATAAATTGGCTGATAAATTGTTGCGTATTCCACAATCCGCCGTCAAATACAAATGTATTTCGAATCGCCGTGGATAAAACTTAGAACATTTTGTCCGCATTGAGATGCGAAGTCTTTTAGGTTCCCATATTTCAACTCCGGAGATGATTCTAGACGGTGTATAAAACCCTGTAACGGAGTAGTAAGCAGTTTATCCAGTACTGCCGCGAAGAGTCTGTGCGACCACCACCACCAATCCGCCAGCAAAATGTTGAACTACCTCTTATAAAAATAAAAAAAAGCCGCAACGAATCGTGCCGAACGTCTCCGTGCGCAGTCCACAGGGAAGCGGTTCAAAATTTCACAAAAGTGCATAAAATCTTTTTGCAATTGAGACCGCTCTTTCGTGTCTTTTCTGTGTATTGTCTAGTGTCAATCCAAGGGTCCCCGGTAAGTTCCAAAGTTCACCAAACTGGAGTAAATCACAACGATAATGGGAAGTGTTTTTTTTTGTTGTTGTTTTTTGTCAGGTCCGTCTCTAAAGAATCATGTGGATACTACAGCCATCTACAAAATCGAATGAATGCATCTTTTTCAGTCTTTTGGCATGAGGTCCGGTCATATAAACACATGTATACACCAAGTGTCTTGTACGTTCCAAAGTTCACCCAACATGAATTAAACACCTACGCAGTATGTCCATCTGTAAATGAATTCCTAGAAAGAAAAAAAAACGAAACCAGAAATTAAAAAAAATTATATAAAGCCACTTTTTGATCAAATATAAGATTTTTTTTTCTTTTATTGTGGTAGACCAAAGAGCTATTATATACTAGAGTCATAATAGATTCAAATCCTTTGCTAGATGTTCGATGCCGCCACGGTTAACTATGCAGTGAATGTGCTCATTTGAATTGGACCTGAATTGCAGGTGGAAAAACAATGACGTTTCGGTTGATTACATACGCAAAGAGAGGTGTGCTTTGTTATTGTAATCACTTTTCGCAAACCCGAACTCAACTTATTCAAGTGTTTCTCAATTATAGATAGCAAGTGCGCGCGAAATAAAACGTGTGTGGAAATTGAAATATTTATAATGAGAATTAAAGGGACTTAGTAACATTGTCCAAATCCTCAAAATAAAATTGTAATTCTAGCGGTTCCTTTATACCTTGTTGTATTCGTATTAACAATAAAATCATGGGACAGCTTTCGGTTTTTCAAATTTCCCTTTAATTACAAAGATATGTATGATTGAATATTTAGATAAGAAAATCTCCGGGCGAGATTTTCATCCCTGTACAAAGTGAATGCAGTGAGTTGGTGAATATCACCCAATATCACTTTGCATTTTCGCTCATTACTTGGCCATATATTGTCCATTTGACCTGAAATTTTCACACAATACCCTGAGGACATATGAGATAACAACAGTATACATTGCATCAACCATTCATCAGTTTTTGCACATCTCAACAAAGTTACTAGATCCCTTTAAGGTAGTGGGAGGACCTGGGCACTATATATTGCGACTTGTCTTATGAACTAGAGTGATATTTCAAGATTATTATGTGTTAAAGGGATAGTTTTGGTATAGTTTTGGTATAGAGGGAGCTATTCAAAAAAAAAATTTGTTTGTGAGATAATGAAAAACCGAGTGTCAAATTCGAAAGAGCATACAATTTCAATGACAGAATAAACTTTATTTGATCAAAATCGGTTCAGAAATGGCTGAAATATCCATAAACATAACCATTCGTAATAAATGTGGGGCCCCACAATTATTCGACAATTTTGAATCAGCCGTTAAAATTATCATCTAATCTCTATTTCAACATCACATCACATGCACAATATTTTATTTAAAATGGTTGAAACAGATGAGTGTTCAGAGAGCGCCCTCTTGAGTTTTAACGGCTCTTTTTTTTAAATGATAACAGGCTTTTTACTTAGTCATTTGTTATTTGTTATTCCTTTCGAGCTTGGTGGAGTTATAACGGTTAGTTTGTAATGTAATGGAGCAGGTTTTGCTTACTAAAATTCAGTTTGACCGAAACTGTACTCTATTTACAAGAACTCAACTATCCCTTTTATGTCAATTGGCGGAAATGATCGAAAGTGGAGAAATACTGTTTCAAAGAATCATATTAATTCAAGAATTATCTGGATTTGTTCTCAAATCATGTAGGAAATGATGATAATTAAAATGCATCTCCATTTGACTACGCGTCTATCAAGTCTACCAATAAACATGTATTAATAACAAATAAATGAATATTAGTCTGTTAGTTGAATTATCTTAAAATTTCAAAATCTTCAGCGGTTAATTAGCTAGTCGTTGGTTTCACTTGGCGGCATCTAAAGGAGTGGTCACATTGGACACGACTCCCCACGACTAGACCCACGAATGCAGTACGCATTGGTACAAATCTATGGCAAGCCGTTTTAACATTTATTCCTGACAATGTCACTACGTATCGTGCGCACGTAGAATATTACATCCGTACAACAACAAAAACGTATCATCAACAGTTCCTTCTAACGGTAAGAAACGTGGTTTATTATATTCATGATCAAACTTAAAAACTTAAAACTTACACGACAATTCAAATCGGTATAATATCCATTTAGAGCTTGGATGTTTCTCCACTGTCATATCCAATTCACGGAGGGTTGCTAACTCAACATTGGCTATAACTGGTTGCCAACTATGTTGGAAAGCAGAGAAAAATGATACTATGCAGGTCTGGATCAGCCGCCAAAAATGTCAATCAATTATTTAATCTAAGATAGTTTAACTGTCCGCATTGATGCATGGCGCGCCGCGCCCGTGCGAACATAGTGGTGCGACCGACTCGTAAAGACCAGCGACATTTACCATGGTCACGAGCATCATTGGCTCTAAGTACGCATCGATGTCAGTATGCTAGAACAACCGAGAACGCAACAGAATATAGCAGAGCACACTTGCCTCCCTAAATCATTCAACCGTAAAAGATTACCCAAGCATGATAATCTTTAGATCAGTGGAACTAGGGCTGGTCCTGGGGACTTGATCGAGCTCTCGGGCCCCCACGTTGTCAGAAGCGATATGAGCGATGACAGGGAAAGGATGATAATGAAGAAGAGCCCTTTACAACGCTCGAGCGATCATTGCACATCACTCCTTCACATGTGGCTTTTTAATCGCATTCCGGAGCAACTAGGCCTATGGAGTACAAACCTGCTAAAAAGGCGTTTCATATTGTCCACGTGTGATTCCCGGGGAGCGTACCGTAATTAAGCGTTAATCCGCCACTTTTAGCCACGCCTACGTATTACCTCTAATGAAACTTCTTACCGTGCATCAGGTTGATTCAGAGGGGTTTCACACGTCTGCCAGGTCGTGATTGCAATCACGATTGGAATCATGTTTACAATCACGGTGATTCTGTTGCCTTGCCTTCACACGACGAAAAAGACTTCATGCAGACAAGGAGAGCACTAGTACTACACTGCATGACTGCACTCGAAGCAAAGAGCGCCCGGTTTATCGGCGGAAGTGCATGGAAGGTCACGTACAGCTCCGCCTCCCAAATCGTGTTTTGGAGGTCAAACCATTCACACTAGAGATTCGCACTGTGATTTGAGTGAATCATGATTAGAAAACACATCCGGACCACGATTCGTGATTCTAGTTTGCTTTTACACGGGTCAAAAATACCGTGATTTGAGTGGAAATTGATTATAATCGTGACTGCAATCACGACTTGGCAGACGTGTGAAACCCCTCTGCATCTGGATGGCCGACAAAACAAAATGTCAAGAATATTGTCCTTAAAGGGGCTATGTAATGCGAATACATGTTGACTTATATTTATCTGTATAAGTGTATACATCAAATATTTGTAAACTGTTTAACCGAAATATGTTTTGTTGATTTTAAAATATTTTTGCAATTATTTTGTTCATCTTGCTACGGCAAGCCTAAGCCCCACCTCTTAAAAAAACTCTCTAGAGTGAAATTCTGTATATAACCTCATAAAAAAAAATGTTTTTAATGTGATTTCCATGACATAGAACCTTTAAAGGGATCTAGTAACTCCGTTGACAGGTACAAAAAAGTGACGAGTGGTTGATACAGTGTGTATTGTTGTGATCTGATATGTCCATTGAGTAATGTGTGAAAATGTCATGTTATATGGCCGAGTAATGAATAATAGTAATATCCTTTTAACGAAAGGGAAATTTGAAAAACCGAAACCTGACGTCCCATGCTTTTTAGGTTAATACGAATACAACAAGTTATGAGGGAACCGCTAGAATTCCAATTGGATTTTGAGGATTTGGACAATGTTACTAAGTCCCTTTAAAGGGGACCACCGGCGGGCAAAGAACAACACATTATTATATGTTTTGGTACCGTTTTGTGATATCAAATAGATACCCAACATTTTGCAAAGGGTTATGTAATTCATAAACAAAGCAATTAATTCCCACCACTTACGGAACCACTACTATTTCCTGGTTCCATACGGGCCAAACATTTGCGAGTGCGCCAATGCTATTCACGCGTACGCTTGTTGGCAATAGAATCCCGGGCGATTCTTTCGCTCCGCACGCATTAGTCTTCGCAATTCAGACCGCATGAACGCATGCTTCAGAATGGTGATGCGTTTTCCAATTTTTTTTTTTTCTTTCTGAATTTTTTTTTTGGTGAACTTGTTGATGGAATGGAATACTAACGATGTTACCTTTCTATAATAAGAATATTATTTTTGGGTGGTGGTACCCTTTAAGCCTTAATCCGCCACGTTTAGCCACTTCACGTTACCTCTAATGATACTTGTGCCAGTGCATGGGGTTAATTCAGCTTGGCTGGCCGACAAAACAAAATGTCAAGCAATTTCCTTAATGGTAACCCGATCAATAAGGACAGACCCAATCAAGCGGTAAAGACGCAGTCACCACCCATCTGGCAAAATGTGTCTGTAAAGAGTCTCTGAGTGTCGATACAGACGTATTCTAACAACAACAAATTTCCTCTTATTCTTCCTTTTCGTTTGTTCTTGTACTGTAATATACAGCACATCAACATGCATTATGTGTTTAAGAGCCTTTTTACACGAGTGATTGCAATCATGATTGGAATCATGTTTACAATCACGGTGATTCGGTTGCCTTGCTTTTTCACGACGAAAAAGACTTCGCGCAAACTGTGATTACAATCGCGTTTCTGGAGAAGTACCTGTCAATCAAACAAGGAGAACACTAGTACTACACTGCATGACTGCATTCGAAGCGAAGAGCGCCCGGTTTATCGGCGGAAGTGCATGCAAGGTCCCGTAAGCTCCGCCTCCCAAATCATGTTTTGGAGGTCAAGGTTTACACTACCGATTCGCACTAATTCGCAACAAAATAATTGTTCAACTATATACAATAGAACAATGCAATTTTTGTAATGTGTAAATTTCATCTAGAAGTAAGAGGGCAAGTAAAATGTAAAAATGTATGATAGGCCAGTTCAGAAAAAAAAAATTAGTGTGGAGGCTTGCAAAACGGCGCCTCCTGCCTTCTAGGCGTTCGGTATTTACATTTTACAGAATCGAAGAAGGGAAAGTGAAACAACCAAGGAGCTGTTATACAGGGGGGCACAAAACGGAACGGGGCACTTCCCAAAATATAGTAACAACATGCTTATGTCCATCGAATAGGGTATCTTTTCCAATGAAAAACGATACCAAGAACAGTTATTTTGGTCGTGTAGTTTTTGTTTTAGGGCGCTATGAGTGACACCATGTCAGTTTCCCATTTTTGTCAATTTTTACCGAGTCAGTGCCTGATAAATCGCACTTACTGCCCGTCATATCATCGAACAACCATGCCCATTCTTTCGACACACAGCTGAATGCACACTAACAATAGCGCGCGTATTGCTCGTTGTTCAATGCTATGACGGGCAGTAAGTGTGATTTATCAGGCACTGACTTGGTAAAAATAGAAAAAAATTGGAGCCTGACATGGTGTCACTCAGAGCGCCCTAACACAAAAACTACACGACCAAAATTACTGTTCTTGGTATCGTTTTTCATTGGAAAAGATACCCTATCCGATGGACATAATCATTTTGTTAAATTTATTTTGAGAAGTGCCCCGTTCCGTTTTTGGGGGGCCACCCTGTATACTTGAGTCACAACTTTTACTAGAATGAATGATGTTCGATGCCGCCGCGGTCAACTATGCAGTGCATCTGATAATTTGAATAGGGCCTACATCTTTAATGCAGTACCCAGGGGGCAAAGGGGGTTTGTCAGCTTTTGCCTGTTGTAAAAGGTTGGCCACCAGAAATGGCTTCTAGGACCTTCTAGGATCACAACCTAGGTGGACAACCTCGCGGACAAGCTGCTCGAAGCCCACAGAATGAGTTTTAAGAAAATCACCCCTACTGTAGCTATATGGTGGGTTTAGGCCTTAGGGGTCATGAAGTCCCGATCTCACATTGTTCATGATTACACCACGATGCTTAAGAATATCTGCTTGTCAATTAATGGACGTCTTCCTTAGATTCCTGCTCATCATATGATACCAAATTTTAGCATATTGCATATTTGGTTGTTGTGAAAAATGTTGTTAAAGCGTGATGCGTCACACACGGAAGTGACATTTTTAATGGAGCGTTTATGTATAAAAAGCAAATATAGTACCAATAATTACAAACAATGATATATTTTGATCAGTACAAACTAAATGTGCATTAAAATAACTTTATATATATGTTTACCATGAAATAAACTGGTTAAAAACACTAACATAAGCAATAAAAACAAAAAAAATACATAAGAATTTGAATATGTTCATGTAATTATTTCTTTAGATCTCTTCAAAATTACGTTCACTGATACAAAAATGCATCAAAACATAATACATTAACTTTGTTAGTGTTCCATGAATCAGACACATTAAGAGTTGTGGTGTAGGGAGGGTGGGGCCTGGTGGGGGGGGGGGGGGGGGGCATGACCATGCCTTATTGTCAGTGGACTCCACAACAGTATTAAAATGATTACCATTAGTATTATGATGGATTTAGTGCGGTCAGGAGACTAAATAAATAGTCTCTATTTGTAGTTGTCTTTAATATTTTTGAGCTCAGATTACAGGATATTATTACAGCCGTGGATCGTTTTGAAAAATTTACCCAACAATGCTTTCTATGACCTACGATAACAACCAGGTTGGACAATTTAACTGCTGAAAGTATGAAGTGAAAATTGAAAAGTGCCCTTTCTATACATGTATACTAACCATACTTTCTGAGATACGCATACATATTTTGAATGAGAGAACCAGTTATAAAACAAAAGTCCATTATTGCAGATAATAATATCTACCAAGCCAAACAAACAAATACATGCAAAACATCAAATGTAAATTGTAGTTTCGGCAAAACATGGTATTATCGCTTTCTGTGAATGATCTTTTCAATTTCTGACTCCCCAACTGATATCCCAGATTTCCGCGAATTTTCTATTCATTTCTTAAGTCACCAGCTGCTATCACTGATATCCGCGAATGTTCTATTCATTTTCTAAGTCACCAGCTGCTATCACTGACATCTGCGAATGTTTTATTCATTTTCTAAGTCACCAGCTGCTATCACTGATATCCGCGAATGAGTCACCAGCTGCAATCTCTGCTTTCCGCGAATGTTCTATTCATTTTCTGAGTTACTGCTGCTATCACTGCTTTCCATTATAGCAGTGCACTGCACCCTTCTGCACTTGGTTTTTATGCCCTGACAACGGCAGCCTATGTAGCATGGAACCGCCTTCTTTGAGCAAGAACAGTTCTTCTAGCATCCCCTGACACATCCACACGATAGTGTCTTTTCCATCGATTCAGGCCAGGCTTGTTGTGTAGATGGCACTGGAATTGGTTTCCCATCAGTCAAGGACCATCCGAACTCTGTACACGATGGAATGTTTGGCTTGGCGATGTGCGCATTCTTGTCAATGACGGTTGCATGAGCAGCTCTATTTAGTGGCAAGAGGAAAGCATCTTCTGTGGGAGGCAGCAGCTTCAGGAGAGTTGACTTGTTGTTCAAGAACTTGTAGGCTCTTAATTTTTCAAGATCAGAATCTTCAAATTGGTCGCTTTTGGTGGTGTACACATCTATGGTCAGTTCTCGTGCCTGGGTGATGAGGTCGCCTGTTATGGCATTTGCTTGGTTGTCACCATAGTCTACCACTGCAGGTGTGTTTCGTTTCATGCTGCTCTTGAGCCATGCTTTCTTGCCGCTGAAGCATGGGTAGCTAGTGGTATCTCTGCCACTCGGACTGCGCATGACACAGATTATTGTTAGTGGTGGACAACTGTACATTTTTGATTTCATAGGGAAGCATGAGTGCAGTAATAGTCCTCCATCTTTGTTCAAGGAAGACGGCAGTATGAGAAGTGGTACCAATGCTAGCCTGGTGAAGGTCTTAAAAGAGGGAACCAAAGTGACATGTGTTTCTGATTTGCCTCAGGATGACAACAAAACAGCAGTTGTTGTTGATGCAATGTGCGCCATACGGCGCTGGTCATTTTACAAAGGGGAAACATTTGAAGCAATCGCCGAACGGTACACAAATCTGTTGCTGAAAGATGTTCCTGTTGGTACCGAGATCATACACTTTTGTTGCGACAGATACATTTGAGCCAGCCTGAAGTCTGCTGAGCAGGAACAGAGGTATACCCGATCCAAATTAGCCAAGGTATACGAAGTCAGTGGGCAGTACACAGCTCCTGATCGACAGGAGTTTGTCTCTGTATCAGCAAACAAGGCGAACCTTCTGAGCTTCCTGTGTGAAAGGTGGTGTGAGAATGAACAGTGTGAACCTTCTCTTGGCCAAACTCATCTGTACCTTGGTGGCGGATTCAAAGAAGAAACAAAAAGTGTGCTCCTCACAGGAGGATCTGTGGTGGAAGTTCCAGCCCTTGAATCTACACAATAGGAGGCTGATACACGGGTCATACTCCACACACTCTACAGTCTCAAGAATGATGGAGTCGACAGCGTTGTCATACATACCACGGTGCAACAAATCTCACGGATCTCTCAGAGATGTGGGTGAGGACAGCCCATAATGCATACCTACCTATCCATGATATGATTGTAGCACTGGGGCCATCACAGAAAATGAATATAACATTCACGGATATCAATGATAGCAGCTGGTGACTAAGAAAACGAATAGAACATTTGCGGATATCAGTGATAGCAGCTGGTGACTTAAGAAATGAATAAAAAATTCGCGGAAATCTGTCATATCAGATGGCGAGTCAGAAATTGAAAAGATCATTCACAGAAAGCGATAATACCATGTTTTGCCGAAACTACAATTTACATTGTATGTTTTGTATGTATTTGTTCATTTGGCTTGGTACATATTATTATCTGCAATAATGGACTTTTGTTTTATAACTGGTTCTCTCATTCAAAATATGTATGCGTATCTCAGAAAGTAGGGTTAGTATACACGTATAGAAAGGGCACTTTTCAATTTTCACTTCATACTTTCAGCAGTTAAATTGTCCAACCTGGTTGTTATCGTAGGTCATAAGCATTGTTGGGTAAACATTTCACAACAATCCACGGCTGTAATAGTATCCTGTAATCTGAGCTCAAAAATAGTAAAGACAACTACAAATATAGACTATTTATTTAGTCTCCTGACCACACTAAATCCATCATAATACTAAAATGGTAATCATTTTAATACTGTTGTGGAGTCCACTGACAATAAGGCTTGGTCATGCCCCCCCCCCCCCCCCCCCCCCACCGGACCCCCACCCTACCTACTCCACAACTCCTATTGTGTCTGATTCATGGCACACTAACAAAGTAAATTTATTATGTTTTGATGCATTTTTGTATCAGTGAATGTAATTTTGAAGAGATCTAAAGAAATAATTACATGAACAGATTCAAATTCTTATGTATTTCTTTGTTTGTATTGCTTATGTTCTTTATTGTTTAGTGTTTTTAAATAGTTTATTTCATGGTAAACATATATCTAAAGTTATTTTGATGCACATTTAGTTTGTAATGATCAAAATATATCATTGTTTTTAATTATTGGTACTATATTCGCTTTTTATACATAAACGCTCCATTAAAAATGTCACTTCCGTGTGTGACGCATCACGCTTTAACAACATTTTTCACAACAACCAAATATGCAATATGCTCAAATTTGGTATCACATGATGCGCAGGAATCTAAGGAAGAGGTCCATGAATTTACAAGCAGATATCATCAAGCATCGTGGTGTAATCATGAAAAATGTGAGATCGGGACTTCATGACCCCTAAGGCCTAAACCCACCATATAGCTACAGTAGGGGTGATTTTCTTAAAACTCATTCTGTGGGCTTCGAGCAGCTTGTCCGCGAGGTTGTCCACCTAGATTGTGTTCCTAGAAGGTCCTAGAATCCATTTCTGGTGGCCAACCTTTTACAACAGGCAAAAGCTGATATCCGAAAAAAATGGGTGTTTGCCCCCTGGGTACAGGTGGAAAAAAACAAACAATGATGTTTTGGTTGATTACATAGGAATTGACACATATCAAAGGAGGTGTACAGCTTTGTTATCATAATCACTTTTCTCCAACCCTAACGCAGCTCATTTAAATCGAGTGTTTCTCGATTATAGACCCCTCCAAAAAGTTCCGGAATTCAAGTTTGAGCCTTGATATATATCGTGTTATTAAAAGATCATACTCAAATTTGATATAGTTGACAAACCTATTGATTCCCCTTTAAATTGATGCCTCATTTGTAATAATTATGTAATCATGAAATGTGCAGTAGACCTGAATATGGAGCCATGTCTCAAGTGAAATGTTGCAAAATACAACTTTATTGTAATTTTGCAACATTTCAGTCTGAACTTGGCCCGATATTCAGGTGTAATGCAAACTCCGTAGTTACATAAATCATATCTAAACATGTCATGTGTGCATCAATGTAATCATGTAATGGGGAATAAACAGGCTTTTCAATGATACCGAATTCATGTAAGATAATATAGGGACAAGAGGGATATGAACGCTCAATCTTAAACTGCGGAACTTTTTTTTTTGGGGGGGGGGGGTGGGGTTTAGAAAGCAATCAAGTACTCGCGAAATAAGAAATGTGTGCAAATTGTGATAAGGAAAATTAATGTAGTGGGCAGAAGCGTTGTATCTTAAGATCATTATTTGTGAAAATAATAATTGTTGGAAATGAAAGGAAAGTGGAACATTTGTTATACAAAGAATGATTTTAATTTCATCTCTCAATCGACAGCATGTCTATCACGAAAAGTCGAAAACTAATAACCATAAACAAATTCATAAACTAGGGAACATTATTTGAATTATCTTCAGTTTCAAAATCAGCTAGTTGTTGGCTTCACTTGTATTGGCGGCATCGAATGTCGAACTTCAAATAAGCCACAAAGCCCCACTACTCTTTTTGTTTGTCGTTATAGAATACAGTCAAGTGCAGTTTGACTCAATTAGTGAGAGTTACGACTCCATTCATGTGGTTAAACCCTCGGAGGTACCAGATCCCCCATATCCCCCTTTTGTAGCTTTTAATACCTATCACTACAATAGTAGGCGTGTGGCCTAGGGCTTCATAATCCACGAACGACGCCGCTAGCTCTGTTGCCTGGGGATTAGGGTTAGTTAGGGTTAGAGTTAGGCTGGTTTGGGGTTAGAGATCCATTTGGAGTTGTTGACATATGCACACAAAAACCCTAAACAGTCAGTGTTTGGTCAAGGGGGGGGGGGGGGGGTTGAACCCCCCAAACCACCCCATGGTACGCCGATGCATGGAAATAAGGGTACAATAATGGTGCAATACGCTGCTACGATTCTGCACCCTAAATTAATATAGTGTGTTGTCACCCTAAGGGTGCATGTGTGCACCCCATAGAGTGCAGACCCAACTTTGGGATGCAACATTGGAAGTTTGGAACCTTTATTTCGCAGTGTGTAGGTGCCAAAGACATCGATTATATTATAGAACAGTTCCATGCTCAGTGCATTTTAAGTTTTCCTAGTCCATAGTTGTTTTTTTCATAGCCATAATGTATCCACTAAGGTAAACCTAGTTAGCAACTAAAATATCATCTGTTTAATAACTAGCCACATCATCAAAAATAGACTTAGCGTGGAACTGAACTAACGGTCTTTTATGAATATGGGCTGGTATTCGTTTCAATACTTTAATTAGTTAAGACATTTACTTAGCATGTTGCTGTGCTGAGAATTTTACTTATCTTGTATTAAAATCAAATCTTCAGTAAAACAAAATCTTAATGTAATATTTGACGACATGACATCAAAATTGGTGTAATATTTTCAGATGAAGAATTAATCGAATCCCAAGTATGGAATTGAATACCAGCCAAGGTGTCTATAGGAGGTGACGGCGTCGAAGATTTATTTGAATTCTTTTTTTCTTTTTTAAAATTTATTTCCATAGTTCACAAATATTTGTTTGAACGAGTAAATATACAAACAACCAATATATCCATTAACACAATACAATATAAAATACATGTAAGACTAATATACAATAAATATTACATAATCAATAATTTGTTTATAATTTACATAACGTGAAATATAGGGGAACCAAAAATAAGTTTTTAAAAAAGTATTAAAACTAGCTAAACAATCATTAGTTCGAGTACTTAATAAAAAATAATGATTTTAATTTGCGTTTAAATAGAAATAGAGAGGGGCTTGTAGTAATTTCTTTTGGAAGATCATTCCAAAATTTTGGACCAGAGAATAAAATAAATTTTGGGGCAAATAGTGTATACGCGTTCGTGGTAAATATAAGGAACCACTTTGCCGAGTGGAGTCAATATCGTTTCGAAAGTACATTCCCTTGTCGCGCTGGTATAGTACGAAATATCCATGGAAAACGTCAGTCAACTTACCGTATTAATGAGTTCCCAAATAATTATATCTACAAGTAGTCAGTTTCAATATCGATTCAAAGCTATAATGAGAGAATGAAGACCGTCGAAATTCCGAAAGTAAAGGATAAGGTTATTCTTGCGAGTTAGATGTAACCATAGACTATCGGGTGGTAGGTCTATGATGTAACTGAATGGTTCCACGAGTTCAAGATATCAACATGATCAAGGCACGTATATCTATATTATTTGATAGACTTGTTCGTAATCAATCCATAAGAAGTTCATTTCAGTTGTTTCCAAGCTAGCCTAGCTATGTGAGAAAGTAGAGCGTAGGAATTCCGACTGCAGTCAAGGAGAAAGTTATTCCAGACCGGCTTGCTTGAACTACCTGATTCGAGAATATTCGCTACTTATATAAACGCTTCACAATCCATCCATACGCACGCAGTCCAATAAATACGAAAGATGAGAGACGTAATTTCGAAAGTAAATTTCAAGGATAAGGTTCTTCCCAGGAGTAGGTGATATATGAGGAAAGTGGTTCGGAGAAAAACACATCAAAACATTTTTATATTACTCCCGTTATCTCAATACCGATTCCGCAGGTAAAGGATGAGTTATGCGTGTACTACCCCCGGGCAGGTGACGGGAACTATTTGGGGAATATGGTTCCGTCACCGCGGTATAGTAAATTTACGCTACTACTAATGACCCGGTCAGATATCAACGGATAGCGGAAACGTATGCCCAACGAATAGATCCGGTGATGAAAGTCGTCTCCATTGCTTCATGTACAAAACATAGAACAACGTACATCACCGGACAAGCTCTCCGTTTGACATACGTTTGCGCAATCCGTTGATATGTGACCGGGCTATAAATACTTCATTCGTCACTCGAGCGGTTCGGGTTGGAATCGTGGTATTACGTTGTTCTAGAACTTCAGAATATTCTATATGATAGAGATCTTAGTTCCAAAAGGCGCTGAATGCGTTGTCCATATTAAAATATTTAGTAAACGATATCAGGCAACGTAGCTATCTACAAATGCACATTTTAGAACCAATAACACAACCCAAACCAAAATATTGAAAGCTCCATTTTCATATTCCCATAGACATGTGTACATAGCTAGTTGATCAAAGAAACCTGCCTTCTCTTAAGTTGAAAAAAGGTGAATTTAGCGCCTTTTGGAATTAAGTTTTTCATATATATTATTTGGAAGACTGCACATATTGATTTTCACCAAATATTTTGTTCACCTTTCCAGTCACCCATCCAATCATTCCTGCTACTCGATAGTTGTGGACTTTGTTGACCGTATACATGTACTGACATATGTCGACAAGTGGTTAACATTACTGCCGATTTTTCGAAATAGCGCACTTTTGTTTTTCAGTTTAATTTTTGATTTACCGGTCTGGTACGATAGCTATAATAGCTAGATACTGGATTAACTACCAATATAGCTATGTCCGGGTTAATCTAACCAGAGAGGTGCTTCCCACCTCTCTGATCTAACACTGTAACACCGTCGTTAGCTACCCAGCTAGCCACCTGACGTCGTGCCGATGTCATAAGTTGTTGGCCGGATTTCGGCTTATCGCGGTTGGCTCGAGGTTAAAATGTCCGCCAGCCCAACATCGTAACCACGTCATTTTGTGATACGTCAATTTCTGACAATGGCCCAAACATCAACTCATGACATTGGACCAACATAACATTATGATGTGAGCGCGAGGTTAAAATGTCCGCTAGCCTAACATTGTCCCAACATCATTTTGTGATGTCGGGCAAATGTCAATTTCCGACAATGGCCCAACACCAAATCCTGACATAGGACAGATATCAAATTCTGATGTGGGCTCGACGTTAAAATGTCCGCCAGCCCAACATCGTCACCACGTCATTTTGTGATACGTCAATTTCTGATAATGGCCCAACATCAACTCATGACATTGGACCAACATAACATTATGATGTGGGCGCGAGGTTAAAATGTCCGCTAGCCCAACATTGTCCCAACATCATTTTGTGATGTCGGGCAAATGTCAATTTCCGACAATGGCCCAACACCAAATCCTGACATAGGACAGATATCAAATTCTGATGTGGGCTCGACGTTAAAATGTCCGCCAGCCCAACATCGTCACCACGTCATTTTGTGATACGTCAATTTCTGACAATGGCCCAACATCAACTCATGACATTGGACCAACATAACATTATGATATGGGCGCGAGGTTAAAATGTCCACTAGCCCAACATTGTCACAACATCATTCTGTGATGTTGGCCCAATGTCAATTTCCGCCAATGGCCCAATATCAAATCCTGACGTTGGGCCAACATCAAATCTTGACGTTCGCCCGACGTTTGATGCTGGACCAACATCAACATTTGACAATGGCCCAATGTCATTAATATGACATCTCCAATAAGAGGTCGACCTAATATAGCGCCGATGTTGGGACTGGTATCAATTTAAGAGGTCGCTACCCAGCTAGCCACCTGCCGTTGTGCCAACATTGGGCCAATGTAAAAAGTCGTTTTAAGACGACGTTGGGCCTACATTAAAAATCCGACGTCGCCGCGACGTAAAATTGTCCGCCAGCCCAACATCAGCGCGGCGTTTTTGTTTTTTTAATGCTGGCCAAACGTCATTTTGCGATTTCGACCCAACATCAATTATTCAGTCAGTGGTCAGTCATGGTTGTGAAATTAATGTCGGGACAATATTAGTAATGAGACAAGAATAGGACATCTCAATTTTTACGTCAAACCGAAATCCTACGACGTCAGAATGGGCAGCAGTGAATCAAGTCGGCTAATAGTCATTAAGTTGATGTTGAGCCGATGTCAATGATCCGACATGAATATGACATCTCAATGATGACGTCAATGCGATATCCTGCCGATGTCAGAACTGACAGCAATGAAACAAGTCGGCAAATGATCATACAAGTGATGTTGCGGCGATGTCAATAGTCGGACATGAATATGCCATCTCCAATATGACGTCGGGCTAATATCGCGCCGATGTCGGAAAAGATAGCAATTAAGGAGGTCGGTAAATGGTAGTAAAATTGATATCGGTCCGATGTTATTAATTAGACATGAATGTGATAAATATGTCAGGCTGATGTAAGAACTTGCAGCAATGAAATAACTCGGCAAATGGTCATTTAATTGATGTTGTGCCGAAGTCAATGATTAGACATGAATATGACATCTCAATGATGACGCCATAGCGATATCCTGCCGATGTCAGAACTGGCAGCAATTATGAAACAAGCCGGCAAATGGTCGCCAGTTCCGACATCGGTACAACATTGACCCAACGTCATATTTGAGTTGTCATATTTATGTATATTTAATAACATAAGCCCAACATCAATTTTGCAATCTTTGACTGACCTCTTAATTTGCTACCAGTTCCGACATCTGCGCGATATTAGCCCGACGTCATATTTGAGATCTCTTATTCATGTCGGATTAATGACATCGGCACAACATCAGTTTAATGACCATTTGCCGACTTGTTTCATTGCTGTCAATTCTGACATCGGCAGGATATTGCTTTGGCGTCATCATAATAGAGATGTCATATTGAGGTCCAATTAATAACATTGGCCAGACATCAATTTCACAACCATGTACCGACCTCTTAAATTGCTACCAGATACAACATCATCACAATATCGGACTGACGTCATAGTAGAGATGTCATATTTATGTAGGAGTAATGACATCCGCCCGACATCTATTTCAAAACCTTTTACCCACGTTTAAAATTTCGTATCCCGACGTCATATTGGAGATGACATATTCATGTCAGAATATTGACATCGGCTGAACATCGATTTCATGACTATTTGCCGACTCGTGTCATTGCTGCCAATTCTGACATCGGCGGGATATCGGCTTGACGTCATATTTGTGATGTCATATTGATGTCCAATTAATAACATCCGTCCGACATCAATTCCACATTCAACCATTTACCGACCTCTTAAAATGATATATTCCGACATCGGTACAACATTGGCCCAACGTCATATTTGAGATGTCATATTCATGTTGGTTTATTGACATCGGCCCAACATTAATATTACAACCCTCTATCAAGCTCTTAAATTGGTACCAGTTTCGGCATTGGTGCGATTTTAGCGCGACGTTTTATTTGAGACGTATTTTTTTCGTCAACTTAATGACATCGGCACGACATTCAACTACAACCATTTTCCGACTTATTTCATTTCCAAAACCTCCAACTTAAATTCGACCTTGGCGTAATGTTGGCGCGACGTCTGTTTGCCGACCGCGATCTTGCCGACGACCTGCCGACACCGGTTCGACGTCAGTTAGCTAGCTGGGTACTTATATTTTTGTTAACTTGCTTTGAGAATCTATACTGAATTGAATTTCGTTTAAACGATTACAAACATTAGTAATTCAAAAGTAAAAAAAAAAAGAATTATTGCTATCGGGAAATTCATGATCGATTATAAGCGATCGTAAGTGAAATGAAAATTTTCGATTTTTGGAATTATTTATATAAAAAAATATACTTTTGTCATGTCCTTTCTGCTGTATATAATTTAGAAGGATATATAAGAATATAAATAACACCTTAAATAGTGTTATGAATATGATTTGAAGGTGGATTATTTCAAATTCAACGCTCTACAAATACTAACTATTACAAAACATACATGCTAAGAAGAGGTGTATATATAGTATACCGATTGCGACCTATGTTTGTAGGACGATAGGATGATAGGTTTAGGAGTAGGCAATAGGTATAGGAATAGGATATTTATAGAATTATTATGATTATGATTTATGATTTATGAATGAATGTGTGTAAAGGTTAAACAAAATGCATGGATCGGACGTGGAATCTATGCATGTTTTCCAATTTCTTTTTACGTTTTTGATGTTGATCCTACGTTGGCCATTTGACATTGGGCCATTGTCAAATTTTGATGTTGGTCCAGCATCAGAAAATGACGTTGGGCCAATGTTGGGTTAGCGGACAGTCAAACGTCGGGCGAACGTCAAGATTTGACGTTGGGCCAACGTCAAGATTTGATGTTGGGCCAACAATAAAAAATAACGTTGGGCTAATGTCGGGCTGGCGGACATTTTAATGTCGGGCCAACGTCAGAATTTGATGTTGGCCCAACGTCAGGATTTGATATTGGGCCATTGGCGGAAATTGACGTTGGACCAACATCACAGAATGATGTCGTGACAATGTTGGGCTAGCGGACATTTTAACCTCGAGCCGACATCA
This sequence comes from Echinarachnius parma, assembly GCA_037951105.1. Taxonomy (NCBI): domain Eukaryota; kingdom Metazoa; phylum Echinodermata; class Echinoidea; order Clypeasteroida; family Echinarachniidae; genus Echinarachnius; species Echinarachnius parma. The sequence goes on from JBAMJV010008777.1 coordinate 37,159, forward strand.
TAATGTTATGTTGGTCCAATGTCATGAGTTGATGTTGGGCCATTGTCGGAAATTGACGTTATGCCAATATCACAAAATGACGTAGTGACGATGTTGGGCTGGCGGACATTTTAACGTCGAGCCCACATCAGAATTTGATATCTGTCCTATGTCAGGATTCGGTGTTGGGCCATTGTCGGAAATTGACATTTGCCCGACATCACAAAATGATGTTGGGACAATGTTAGGCTGGCGGACATTTTAACGTCGGGCCGACGTCAAAACTTGATGTTCTCTCAACGTCAGGAATCGATGTTGGGCCTACGTTAGAACTGACATTGGGCCATTGTCAATAATTGATGTTGGGCCGAAATCGCTAAATGAAGTTGGGCCAGCATTAAAAAAAGACGCCGAGCTGATGTTGGGCTGGCGGACATTTTAACGTCTCGGTGACGTCGCATGTCGCATGTTTGCCCAACGTCCCCTTACAACGAAAATGACATCGGCCCAACGATGGCACGACGTCAGGTGGCTAGCTGGGTAATAGGACTTATACTACAGTAGTTAGCAAATACCGCGGTGCACTTTTGACATGTTGAATTTCTAGTTCGTTCATTAAATCGGTGACACGTATTGAATAGCTTTAGCTACTGATAAGTGATGGGAATGCCAATACCTTAATAATTAATCTAACATAGAGGGTACCGGTTAGTCGGAAGAAAGGCAGGAAAACTCAGAAAATTAATTGCGGCAGGTCGGGGTCACGCACTACATACTACAGGGATAGCACACTCGCGTCACATAAATCTGATAAATATGAATGGTATATATAGTACACATCAATGGCGTATATATAGCTACGGGGGGAAGGGGGGCACGTCGGGGGCACGTCACGTTCCCCCTACTGCCCTATGACTATTAATAATTTGACAAAAACAATGCAAACATAATCGTGGGGACAATTCTGAAAATAATAAAGAAATACAGTGTGCCCGTAATAGATGTGTGTGCCACCAATAACGTATGTGCCCCCCCCCCCCCCCCCTTCCAAATCAGTCCGATCCCGCTACGCCACTGTTTCACATCGTCATGAATATCATACGAGTGATATATTGTACATATCTGGTGGAGGCCTGGTGGAGGCCTGGTGGAGGCCTGGGGTGGAGTCACTATAGTATGTACGGTTAGTGGCGTAGCTACGGGGGGGGGGGGGATGTGACCTTCCTCCCCGCCCCCTCTCCCTCTCCCCCTCTAATCATTTAAGAAAAAGATAAGGGGGGAATTAATTAACAAATAAATACCGCTCCCCCCCCCCTAAATAACAATTTGTGCCCCCTCTCCCAATCAGACCAACCACGATACGCCACTGCTTTATATCGCGATGAACTTTTAACTAACGAGCGATATATAATACTAATAATACAAATAATAATAATAAAAAGAAAAACAAAATAATAATAAATAAATAAATGATAATAATAATAATAAAATAGTCCAGTCATGTTACGCTACTTCTGATTCGGGTGCACGTGAATAATTGTATATATGGGACACACTCCATTATACATTACTTTTCTTTTCTTTTATTTGTAAAGATGTCTACAACCAGGGCATATTTAAATAAACGTCACATAGTTTCTATGATATGAAAATTGATGTCGTTATTAAACCGGTTCAAGTTCGCGAATTATCATTCATTTACTTAAAGGGATCTAGTAACTTTGTTGACATGTGATGAATGGTTGATACAATGTATATTGCTGTTATCTGATATGGCCACTGACCTTTTACACGGCTACGACTATCCAGTGGATATCTTTTTAACGAAACGGAAATTCGAAAAAAACGAAACCTGTCCCATGCTTCTATTGTAAATACGAATACAACAAGGTATGAGAGAACCGCTAGAATTCCAAGCAAGTTTTCCGGATTTGGACAATGTTACTGGATCCCTTTAATCTAAGAATGTATATTCTCTCATGTATTTTTATTTACTGTTTAGTAGTCGCATCTTGCATTTATCCCCTATCATTAAAGGGATAGTTTTGGTCAAACTTAATTTTATTAACCAAAACCTGCACCATTAGTTATAAATATTACTTATAATTCCACCATACAAACGACTAAGTAAAAACCAGGTTATCATTAAAAAATAGCCGTTACAACTTAAGAGGGCGCTTCCTAAAAAATCATTGGTTTTAAACCATTTTCATACAAAGATGTGCATGTGATGTTTCGTTGAAATAATGATTAAATAGAGATATCATCAAAAACTATTTAAAAACCTCTTTTGAATATTTTTGAAAGAAGTGTATAAGCATTTTATGTATATTTTTAAAAAGTCAAGTTATCGTCTCGCTACACGATATATAAATATTTTGATAAATAAATATTTTGATATCAAATTGGACAACTATGAGAGCATTCGAAAGGGAATGATTCTCATTTCACATGTTTTATTCAATGAACTTTCAATTGGAATAAAAAACCAACCAATTTAGTGTCATGGAGCATTTCGGCAAGTACAAATACTCAAGTGTACCTTTAAGCCTACACAATCAATGTGAGTGGGCGATAATACATAAACACAATATCAATTTCAAAAGATGTTGACACTTTCGTAAATAAGCTTTACTTACCAAAGTATTGTAATGATCTATGACTCTAAAATATGTCGCGAAATGAAAGAGGCATGTCAACCAAAAACGATAAACGAGGCGGTTTGAAATATAAATAATTTAGACAGTACAATTGGGTAAATAAACGTCAAAGTTCAATACTATTATCATTTCATATTGTAATGATAATCTAGGTTAATGGCTAGTAATCATGTACCACTTTTCTGTAAAAAAAACAAAAAACAAACAAACAAACAAACAAACAAACAAACAACGACAAAACAATATTTTTTTATTTATTTTTTTTTAAAACATCTCCCCTTATCGCACTTTAAACTAAATGTCAGTAATGGAAAATCGCCAAAGTACACCGTTGTTGCTTCTAACGTTTCAAAATGTGAATCAATATAACATAACATTTCTGGGACATCGCAAAGATATAGCGGTTTCGCTTCAAATATTCAAAATGTGAATCAATATAACACACATACTATGTGTTCCTAAAATTAAAGACAAAATCAGCAACCAACATCAAGCTACAATTGAGATTCAAAATATAATCCAAACACCGCAACCCACGCGGATATGAATAGGGAATATATTGGTGGTTACGTTACCTTCCTCTATATGATGACATTACGAATAGCATGAACTAAATCCCCTTCAACACGTCGACCACAAAAAAAAAATGTATATAATTATTATGAAATTAGGTGCCCGTTACAGGCTTTTAAGGTAGTTTTCTGGGACATTTTGGAGATTTGTAATATAATGCTTAAATCTATCTACATAAACATACACGACTTTGTTAAAGGGATCCAGTAACATTGTCCAAATTCACAAAAAACTTCATTAGTTTCAGTTTTCAGTTTCAGTTTATTCATGTTTCCAACAAAAACAACCATTACAAATCAATTATAATCATTTACAAAAATTAAGGTAAGCATATTGGAAACATGAGGGGTCCACTAAAATAACATTGCTTGTACAATAGTGAACCCTCAAATAATAGTTAGGAATAATGAATAATTAAAATTAAAGGGATCTAGTAACTTTGTTGACATGTGCAAAAAGTGATGAATGGTTGATGCAATGTATATTGTTGTTATCTCATATGTCCACAGGGTATTGTGTGAAAATTTCAAGTCAAATGGACATTGTATGGCCAAGTAATGAGCGAAAATGCAAAGTGATATTCAGTAACTCACTGCACTCACTTTGTACACGGAAGAAAAACTCGCCCGGAGTTTTTTCTTATCTGAATACTTCAATCATACATATCTTTGTAACGAAAGGGAAATTTGAAAAACCGAAACCGGTCCCATGATTTTATTGTTAATACGAATACAACAGGGTATAAGGGAACCGCTAGAATTAAAATTTTATTTTGAGGATTTGGACAATGTTACTAAGTCCCTTTAATAAATTTGAGACTACAAAAAGGAACTAGAAATGGGACAAAGCATGGGCGTCGATACTTACGTAATACCCATTCATCAGGGGGGGATGGATGAATGAATCATCCCCCCCTGATCAATGGGTATCAATGACATATCGACGCCCGTGGGACAAAGGGATGCCAACAGAGACGAAGATGGGGCAAGAGATACATTTACATGACTAAGATAGGAGAAGAAAATGGAAAAGTCCAAATTCCAATCATGTCATTATAATATGTATTATGTGATATATTTGTGGTTTATCGTATCCACCGGTATACAAATTTTTGAAGAACAATAACAGCGAGTATCTTGGTCCTTTTAATGCATCACTAACTTCTTACTAACACGTACAGAGGGTATAATTAACGATCCCTAATTTACGAAATTAGAAAACGGTTATCTGTCATGTTTGTTTGCAATAGCGGTAGATTACAAAATTAATGTACATTGGTAAGATTATGCGGGTCACATATTCGAATCAAAGGAAGGTTTATATCGCCAATGATATCGGTCATGATTCTAACTATATAGTATCCAGAATATATCATTCTAATACATTTTAAGACGTTTTAAATCGGCTGCCCCCCAAAAAAATTATTATTAGTTTATTCCCCATTTCCAGCAAGATAAATACAAATGATCATACAATCAGTCAATCACAAACAGCATTTAATGACGCTATTATGAATACAAAATTATAAAGAGGTATACATACATGTTATTTTATTCTTGTGTATATTTGTCATTATAGTTACAAGGAGTTAGAAGAGCTTTCTTCCAAAAGGCGCTATATCCACTTTTCAACTTTCGAGGAAAACAGGTTTCTTTGCCCAACTTTGTACACGTGCCTATGGGAATATAAAAATTGAACCTTCTATATTTTGATTTTGAGTGAGTAATTTGTCGTAAAATGTGAATTCCTAGATAGCTACGTAGCTTATAGATGTAGATATATCATGAACTCAATTTTTATGGAAAGTGGATTTGGCGCCTTTTGGAACTGAGCTCTTCTCTCCAGTGGACGCATCTCTCCCCCCCCCCCCCCCCCCGCCCCCCTCTCTCTCTCTCTCTTTTCTGGTAAAGCAATGATTGTGACTCCAGCGGAACGAACACAAAGAGAAAACTGTATAATAAGCAAACGCCAATTCATGCAGAAAATGAGGGTTAAAAAACGACTCAGGCATTATCATTAGAATTGTTGTCCCCTTTGAATAGAACACAATAAGTTAATCACAACTTGAAAACGGATCGGTAAAAGGTGAAGTATGAGCGCGATATGCCGTAAAAGTGGGGTCAAGGGGTTATCAATTATGATTAAAGTTTGCGTTTATATGCATGGCGATGTTGTGTGGCTAAAGTATAGGCACGAGATTTTGGCACTTGCCCCCCCCCCCCCCCCCCCCCCGCCGTCCCCGCCCCCCGCCCAAGACCCCTTGAATCATTTAATTTTAATGTGTTCATTTCAATCGTTTTATTTCCCAGACAGATATCATAACAAGTATGAAACAACATTAAATCAAGAATGAGTACGATGCATGTATAGTAAAATTAAAATGTATGTGAAATATGGAAAATACGGTATGTACGCGAAACTCGAGGAGCTTGAGTAAGCGAGCCGTCCGCAAAAGAATGGTGAACTCGCATATAGTTGCTGATGTGTATACGGGTGTATATACAGGGTGGCCCCAAAAAAAACGGAACAGGGCACTTCCCAAAATAAAGTAACAAAAGGATTATGTCCGTAGGATAGAGTGTCTTTTTCAATGAAAAATTATACCAAGAACAGTCATTTTGGTCGTGTAGTTTTTTGTTTTAGGACGCTGTGAGTAAAACCATGTCAGGTTCCCTTTTTTGTCAATTTTTACCAAGTCAGTGCCTGATAAATGAGACTTACTGCCCGACATACCATTGAACACGCGAGTATTCCGCGCGCCATTGTTAGTGTGCATTCAGCTGTGTGCCGAGCGGTGCCGAGAGAATGGGCATAATTGGTCAATAGTATGACGGGCAGTAAGTCTCATTTATCAGACACTGACTTGGTAAAAATTGACACAACTATTTTATAGGAAGCTGACATGGTCTCACTCAAAGCGCCCTAAAACATAAACTACACGTCCAAAATTACTTGTTTTGGTATCGTTGTTCATTGGAAAGGACACCCTATCCGATGGACATGTTCATTTTGTTACTTTATTTTGGGAAGTGCCCCGTTCCGTTTTGTTGGGCCACCCTGTATACTAAGTTATTTGTACATGTAGGACTTATCAAGCTTACTAGACATCCACCTCTCCGCAACCCCTGCTTCTCCCCCAATCATTATTAAAGTAACATTGTCAAAATCCACAAAACATACATAGAACACTAACAGTTCTCACATACGGTACCTCATTGTAATTGTAATAACAGTATAAATATGGAGCAGTTTTCGGTTTTCCAAGTTTCTCTTTTGTTTTAAAGATACTGTATTTATGATTGAAGTTTTCGGAATGTTAATCATCTACTGGATAATTATAACCGTGAACAAAGTATATAAGTGCAGTGAGTTGGTTAATACCATTTTGCATTTTCGCTCGTTACTCGATCATCACACATCGCTCAGTGGCCATATCGGATCACAACATTTTTTTTTATCAACCACTCATCAGTTTTGGCACATGTCAACAAAGTTAATAGATACCTTTAAAGCGATTGTAAATTAAACAAAGTTCATAATCCCCCCCCCCCCCCCCCCCCATCACATTCTTCCCGCAACCCTGGTCCCAACTATGCCATGTTCGGTCATAATGTGGTCGCTTCCCTTATGGTAAATTAAAATAACTACAATTATATTAGTGGATGGGTTTATGTTGTTGTTTTGGCCCGGGGGTTCGATTGAAATAAACACCCACTGTTTCATAGATTTTAATTTTGTCACGGTGTATTAAAGCCAATGTAGTGGTTCCTATATACTTGACACCACATATGCACAAACAAAAATTGTCCGCACATCACCAAACATTGTTAAGCCCAGCGCCGACAGAGCCGACTCCACCTGAATACCGGACCCGACTAAAAGCCACAGTCGGTTCGATTCGGTCGCAGCCGATTCAACATGTTAAATCGGCCCCGATTGGCATCCGACCGGCAAATTCGGAGTCGTGAGGCAACGTACATAGAGCCGACCGACTTAAAACCAGTCGGATGGGGTCGAGTCGGCTCTGTCTGCCCCAAGCTTTAGAGATACTGCCCTCCTTTTACATGAATTATTTTTGTATAATATGGATCTTGAAATAATGCTAGGAGATGCAGACACTTATTGAACTTAGTGCGTGTTGTGTGTTTATTGGATGTTCGCACACCCAAAATATTTCTTGGTTATAACCTCACTCAAAGTGATTGTAAATTAAACAAAGTTCATGATCCGCTTCAATAGAATGTTTGATATAACAGGATGTTTTGTTTTAATAAGTAAACGGATACTATAGGACAACATTCCGTAATAGAAATATGCAGAATAGCAAGGAAATCAAGAGGAGTGTGAGTTAGATTTGGGTGTTACAAACTAATATTGGTGTTCACTCATAATTTGAATCCTTTATAACACGCTGTGAACTTTCAAAATTTACCAACTAGGTGTGAGTTGTATCCTTGCGGACATGGCATGCTTAACGGGATCTATACAGTGCGAGTCAAAAAAACCGAAACCGGACTTTGATAGCCTATAAATCCACAAATATACAAGTATATATGTTGATATTGGAATCCTGTTAAATCTTGGGAAATGTCCTTTAAAATGATATATCATACACTCCGATCACTTCACGCTTCACCGAACGCGACCTAATTATCCAAAGGCATACAGAAACTACCGTGTCCAAGTTTGCAGTGTTCTTGTTTTGTGAATGGTTGCATTTGTTGTTTGATTGTCAAAGATAACTTCATCCTGTATGTCCTATTCAGGGGACCCATGCCTCCAAACAGTGTGGTTGCTGATGTGAGGACAGTGTGTGATCCCCTTCCACCCTGATAAACATGAAAACACTGGCAGCCACCTGATATTTTGTTATGATTCACCAAAGGATATTCTTGAAATGTTCATTTGAAGAAAAAACGTAAACAGACGCATTCATTCATGATAAACACAACAAAAAACCTAAGTCCCCCTAATCAAAATTGCGTAAAAACGAAAAGGTTTTGAGCAAAATTACTTGGCAGGATTGTTCCTACACTTATTGACTAACTCCTCTGTGGAAATTAAATTGATCCGCCATGTCATGCATGAATGAGCACACATTAAAGGCAAAATTGTCACTTTTCAAAAGTCACTAGAGTAAAAAAGTGACAATTTTGTCTTTAATGTGCGCTCGTTCATGCATGACTCGACGGACCAATTTTATTTTCGCATATAAGTTAGTCAATAAGTGTAGGAACAATCCTGCCAAGTTATTTTGCTCAAAACCTTTTCGTTAAAAAGTTATGCTATTTTGATTAGGGGGGACTTACTTTTGTTGTTGTGTTTAGAACAAGATAAAGGCAAACTTGGACACGGGTAGTTTTTGCATGACTTTGGATAATAAGGTCCTGCTCAATGATGCGGTAAGTGATCAAAATGTGTGATGCATCATTTTAAAGGCAATTTCCCAAGCTTTAACATGATATCAATATCAACATATGTATGTTTGTAATTGGGGATTTATAAGCTATCAAAGTCCGGTTTCGTTTTTTTTGACTCGCACTGTATTAGTAACTTTGTCAAAATCGTAAAAACTATAACTTTGGAACTCTAGGAGTTTTCACATACCTCATTGTATTCGTATTAGTCTTGCCGATAGAAGCATGCACGGAACAGCTTCCGGGTTTTCTTCCGTTATAAATATATGTATGATTGATGTGTTCACATTGATAACTATCCACTGGATAAGTATAACTGTGTATAAAGTCAGTGCAATGAGTTGGTGAATATCACTTTGCATTTTCGCCCATTACTCAGTCATATGAAATTCATTTACCATGGAGTTTTCAAAAATAATTCAGTTGGCATATCAGATCACAGAAATACACATTAAAATGTTTACTTCAATTTCGTTCCGAGGCGCCTGGAATGTGCCAATGCCACTTTCAATTTAATTATTCGTCACACATTATCGTCCATTACAATTCAAATTCGTCGGTCTAGGATGGGTTCAGCAACTGTGACTAACGGATTTGAATTGTATTAGATGAAAATGTGTGACAAACGACTAAATTGAGCGGACTTTTAATGAAATTGATCGCCCAACTTAAAGACGAAATTGAAGTTGACATTGGCACACATTAAGTTTCTCGGGACGAAATTGAAGTACAATTTTTAAACTTTGAATGTCAGAAGTTTTAAAATGGACGGTAAAACCTACATTTGTCATTTTTTGCTCATGTCATCAAAGTTACTAGATCCCTTTAACTGAGCTTTGAGATTCCCACAAAAGGACATTAGCTTTAAAAGATGTATGTTATTATGTGCGGAAAAGGTTTGTTTGTTCATGGTGGGGGGCCAAGAACCCATATTTCTTTAGCTGTAATACACCGTGAACAATTTAACATCTATGAAACAGCGGGTGTTTATTTCAAAGGAACGAAAAAGAAAAAAAACACAGAACAGATTGAAAGGATATAATTTAACCCATTGCCTACGGAAAACTGGTTAGACATGTATTAACTCTACGGGGATTACGAATTCGGGAAGGGAATTAACCATTAACTATTAACATAATGGACACGACCACGTATTAAACGTGCATGATGTAACTAGGATCGCATTAAGAATAGGCCAGTGGAGGGTGTGAGGGCAATATTGTAAAGATGCAATTAATTGCAAACTGCACATTTCAACCAATCATATTTGTGCATAATAGTCACATGACCTGACTTGCAATGAATTGCAACTTTACAATCGATTATAACTATCTCTGCAATGATGAAAGAGATGCAATCGATTTTAAGTTGCAATTCATTGTTAATCAGGAAATTTGCGCGATTCATCCAATCAGATTTGCGCATTTAGAACACATGATCTGACTTACAATTAAATGTAACTTACAATCGATTGTATATCTTTCTGCAATGAGGCCCAGATATGATAACATGAATGAACGTCTACTTATCTCTTTCTTTATCTTATATCCCTTACATCTTATATCTCAGGCATTGGGGGCCCCGTAGCAGAAAGAACTGTAATCCATTGTAAAGTTACAATTAATTGCAATTGAAAATATGCACATTATTTTGAACCAATCATATTTGCGCATATATAGTCACCACCTGACTTGTAATGAATTGCAAATTTACAATCGATTGTAACTCTTTCTGCAACAACGATGAACGCGGCCCTTGGTCCCGTTGCAGAAAGAGATACAATCGAGTGTCAGTTATAATTGAGGGTAAGTCAGAAAATGTGCGCGTGTCAACCAATCAGATTCGCGCATTTAGAACATATGATCTGAATTGCAATGAATTGCAACTTTACAATCGATTGCAACTCTTTCTGCAACGACAATGAACGCAGACCTTGGTCCCGTTGCAGAAAGAGATACAATCGACTGTAAGTTACAATTGATTGTAAGTCATAACATTTGTGCGTGTCACCCAATCAGATTCGCGCATTTAGAACACATGATCTGACTTGCAAAGAATTGCAACTTTACAGTCGATTGCAACTCTTTCTGCAACGACGATGAACGCGGCCCTTGGTCCCGTTGCAGAAATAGATACAATCGAATATTGTAAGTTACAATTGATTGTAAGTCAGAAAATGTGCGCGTGTCAACCAATCAGATTCGCGCATTTAGAACATATGATCTGAATTGCAATGAATTGCAACTTTACAATTGATTGCAAAACTTTCTGCAACGACGATGAACGCGGCCCTTGGTCCCGTTGCAGAAATAGATACAATCGATTGTAAGGTACCATTGATTGTAAGTCAGAAAATGTGCGCGTGTCAACCAATCAGATTCGCGCATTTAGAACATATGATCTGAATTGCAATGAATTGCAACTTTACAATCGATTGTAACTCTCTGCAACGATGAACGCAGCCCATATCTGATAACATAGATGAACGTCTAGTTATCTCTTTCTTTCTCTCTTTAAAGGGATCTAGTAACTGTCGACATTAGTCTATCAGGTTATGTAAAGCAGCCATTTGTTTTGCTATAATCTTGGAAACAGTTTTTAATTTGGTATAAATACATTACTGATGAGAAAAAGTGATGTTTCCATTTTTTATTTTTGGTCCCAGGGTGCATTTTGGCGATTTTAAAGATAATTAGCTAATTTGCATATTTGTGAAATGAGGTCAGGGGTCATTTTCTATCTAGGAATAGTACAATATTGATAAAAACTAGTATTCTAGGGTATTTTGAGGCAAGGATTCCATTTCCGGTGCTCGTTTGTAAGTGCTGTATGGGAAACACTCTGAAATCCAAGATGGCTTCCCCTAATTTGCATATTTATGAATATTATTGATTTTCAGTGGCTACAGCCCCTAATAAGCAATAATTCCGGATTATTATTTGTCAGTTATGTTCTAAGTATGTATTTAAGATATCAAAGATGAATTGCCATCGTGGCAACCTCTAGCAATGCATATTATTTGCATAATTATGTATTTTACCTAATTTGCATATTCCCCCAAATCGAGTATATTGGGAACCCAGCAAGTAAAAAAGACAAGTAATACCACTTTTCCAAGGTTTTAGGGGGCAACGAATCCATTCATGATACTTATTTACCTGTATCACCTCGGCAACCCACATAAATCCAAGATGGCCGCATTTGTCATTTTAAAGTAAATAATGCTATTTGCTACTTTAATGCCATTTAATTTATAAAAGTATGATTTGCTTACTGTAAGCAAACAACTACATTGTGATTCAAGTATTGTAGTTGCTCATTCCAATAATTACAAGTCAAAACATTATAATATCAATCTAATATAACCGAAATAATATAGTCGTGTATCATAACATGTGTAATTTAGGGAGCAGTCATCTTGGATTTGAGATGGATGCCATGGTGATACAGGTAAATAAGTATCATGAATGGATTCGTTGCCCCCTAAAACCTTGGAAAAGTGGTATTACTTGTTTTTTTTACTTGCCGGGTTCCCAATATACTCGATTTGGGGGAATATGCAAATTAGGTAAAATACATAATTATGCAAATAATATGCATTTCTAGAGGTTGCCACGATGGCAACTCATCTTTGATATCATAAATACATACTTAGAAAATAACTGACAAATAATAATCCGGAATTATTGCTTATTAGGGGCTGTAGCCACTGAAAATCAATAATATTCATAAATATGCAAATTAGGGGAAGCCATCTTGGATTTCAGAGTGTTTCCCATACAGCACTTACAAACGAGCACCGGAAATGGAATCCTTGCCTCAAAATAACCTAGAATACTAGTTTTTATCAATATTGTACTATCCCTAGATAGAAAATGACCCCTGACCTTATTTCACAAATATGCAAACTAGCTAATTATCTTTAAAATCGCCAAAATGCACCCTGGGACCAAAAATAAAAAATGGAAACATCACTTTTTCTCATCAGTAATGTATTTAGACCAAATTAAAAACTGTTTCCAAGATTATAGCAAAAAATGTCACAACATTTATTCATACTACATTAGGGGATATACTACATGTGCAAAAAGTGATGAATGATTGATACAATATATATTGTTTTTATCTGATATGTCTACTGGGTGTTGTATGAAAATGTCAAGTTAAATGGACGTTATATGGCCGAGTAATGAGCAAAAATGCAAAGTGATATTCACTAAATCATTGCACTCACTTTGTACTCGGTTTCGCGGTCCAGTGGATAATTTAACATCGGAATACTTCATTCGTAAATATCTTTCTAACGAAAGTGAAATTTGAAAAACCGAAACCTGTCCCATGCTTTTATTGTTAATACGAATACAACAAGGTCGGTATGAGGGAACCGCTGGAATTTCCATTGGATTTTGAGGATTTGGACAATGTTACTAAGTCCCTTTGAGAACTCTGAGTTAACACATTTGAAATCGACCTTTGGAAATATTGATTATTTGTGTGAAATTGAGGGAGAATTATGGAACATGACCACACCCAACAACAATTTACACTTTTCAGCTATACCGTAAATGTTTGAATAGAAGCGCTATGGTACATGGCTCTGTACGTTGTCTTTAAAATAGCGTCAGCTGAGTCCAAAAGTAGGAAGTTTCCCGAGACGTTGAACGCAATTTAAATGTGAATGATAATGAATATTGATGATGAATAATGACTACTAAATGTAAGTTGGTTTACAGGAAGCTTGCGATTTAAATAAACGATTGTATCAAACAGGGTATTATATAAGCGATTACTGATTCGAATTCCTTACTATAATGCTGTTCTAAGCCACCACTATTAACAAAGGCTAAGTCTTGTATCGGGACTATTATCTTTACTGCATGATTGTGGAAAAACAATGTTTCGCTTTACGTGCTCATAGGGAAGTATATACTTGTAAGTAGCTTTTCGCATTCGCACTTCCCTTGGTCTGAGTGTTTATGAAGAAAATAGATAGTAGCAAGAGGGTGAGACATTTTAAAAATGAAATTTCAAATGAATGGCAAACAATAACACATTGGATATTATGATGGGTCTCATCAACAAGAGTCATATATAAATTAAGTCAACATCTTAATGTATATAAAATTCAATGTTACATTTTTTAGGTCTTTAAGGAGATTTAGACTCCATGCAGACAATAGAATATCAACACCCGATATTAATTCAATTACTCTGTAACAGTATATTTAGATGAATCCCCAGAGTTGAATATAGGGATAATCATCATCGAGAAGTCGTGCCCTCAGCTCAGTATATAGAAAACAAAAACGAGCGAATCGTTTCCTAGAATCGCGAATGTTTCTTTCTTTTATTCCATATGATGATACCTTAAATGAATCGTAAATAAAGGTTGTTCTTGGCAACCATTGATGCTTGCCCGACATACATTCAGCTTGCTTGACGAAATAGCAGCTGACGGTGCAGAATGTATTCTGTCAACGATTAACGAAAGAAATTCAATGATGTCCGATTTAACTTGATATTCAAGCAGGGGGAAATTCTATTCCATCTATTGTCATACAATGGGATCGTGAATAAGTACTTAGCGAATCATTGCTTGTCTTTTGTTAATCATTGAAAGACCAAATTTTGCACCAGTCAGCTGCTATTCCGCCAGGCAAGCTGAATGGAGAGCGGGCAAGCATCAATTGTTGCCATTAACAGCCTTTATTCAAGAATCCATGATATTGTATAATCATAGATGGAATTCAAGAAAGACACGTTCGTGATTCTATTGTGCCTCCAGTCTTAACGTTATTGCATGAATATAAACAGTGTTTTGTTGTTATTTCTTATATTCCTGTACTAAGGGCATGCCTTCTCGAAGATGAGTATCCCTATGCTCAACTGGGAAAATTCATATGAATATAAAAATGCACTAATAATAATTGATCATTATACCATTCTTAACAAAAACAATCCAAACAAGGCGATAGCCGTAAAGTGTCTCGCCAACTTGCGCGCACTTGACCTCATTTGACCTTTGACCTACTTATGTGACCTTTGATTCCAGAATATCATGGAGGCCAATGTAGGGCATCTACCAATCAAGTTTGGTTACAAACAGATGCAGGGTTGGAAAGTTATTCAAATTTTCGTAAGCGTCACGGACAGACGGACGGACAACCAGACGGACGGACGGACGCAATTTGAATCCCTTAGTCTCCCTCCACCTACGGTGGGCTCGACAAAAACAAACCCTAACCCTAACCTAGACATCATTTTTGTATGTACATAGATCAAATTTTACAAAGATCGAAATGCGGTGTGATATTATTAGCACATTTAAGTTTCACCTATAATGTTTTCATATCCGATGTAAATATTTGTTGTCCGCAATTCTCATTTTAGAAAATCAAGGAGTCTAGGAAATTTAGTGACGGAGCTGATAATCAATTTTATGGAGGCTGACTATTTTCTCCATAAATACTTAAATCACGGAAAGTGTGGATGCGAAACACTAATCTCATGTATACCTCCCAATGCAAATTTTACTCGGAACGTAAATGTTTTCCCACCTGCAAGAGAGGTCTATAGGCCCCATTTAAATTAGCCTTTGTTGAAAGTGGTGGCTTTGAACATCTATTAAGGAATTTGAATCAGTAATCTGTTATATAATACCCTTTTTGATACAATCGTTTATTTCAATCGCAAGCTACCTGTAAACCAACTTACATTTAGTAGTCATTATTCATCATCAATATTCATTATCATTCACATTTAAATTGCGTTCAACGTCTCGGGAAACTTCATACTTTTGGACTCAGATGACGCTATTTTACAGAGCCATGTACCATAGCGCTTCTCTTCAAACATTTACGGTATTCTGCTTAAATATGGATATAATCTTTGCAATCGTGATTGGATAATGTACCATCAAAAGTGCCAAGAGTTTCATTTAACACCCAGTAATTTGAGGGTGCCACAGTTGTACAAGCATTACTTTTGACTGAATTGAATTAAATTGTTGAGATAATTATGCAAAAAAACAACGGGTTCGCTTGATCGAATGCGTATATCTGTAATCCAGTAGTCATATGGTCTAGTAATGAGCGCAAAACAAAGTGCTGTTTGCTAACTCGTTGTCATCTCCGATATTTGTTTTCCTTTCAAATTAAGTCATACCCATTAAATAAACAAAGAGAAATATTGAACAACAAATTCTGGTTTCATACTTGTATTGGTAAGAGGAAAACAAGCAGGCATGAAAGAACCACTCAAATGATAAAGATGCAAGTTACTTTGGTTAATTCAGACATAATTACAAGGTCCCTTTAATTTGAAGAAGAACAATAGGGGTTTCTACCAATCCCTGTTAAACATCGCTGGCGTACATTCTTGACTTCATTATGCCAATTCATTCCGAATTCCCAGACATATTAACTTCCTATTTCCTTCATGTCCTAATTCATTTGTAACCCTTTCTTTGTAATCCAAAAAGCACCGAAGACCCTTTTTGCGAACAACGTGTTACAAAGACCAAAGTGATTGACACTCCATTGCGAGGGGTTTAAAGTAAAATCTATTTTGTGTAAAGTACATTTTGCTTCAACGGTGCATTGTCTGAATGTTTGACGTCCCTGGCCAGCAGCTCTTCACCAGTAAGTATTGCTAGTGCTTCGGTGACTGGCCGTATAATGATATCTTTACGGCCAGTGGTACATCTAATGTGAGTCTATCTGGCTTACATCCTTACACATGCCATTCCCCCCATTTGGAAGTCGAAAATATAATACTTATTCTAATTGATATCTGTGCTATTTTGGCGGATTCAAAATAAAATTGCTTTCGGCAAGTTTTATTTACAAAAAGAAACCGATCAATAATACGATTATTAACTTTTAATGTGTTTAACATGTTTAAGGGGAAAGTAGGGCCCTCATGGCACGCCATTTTTAATTCCACTACATGAGCGTGACAATGGTGTTCTCCCCTAGTCTTAAAGGGGTAGTACAGTTTTGGTAAGGCTGAACTTTAGTAACCAAACCTGAACAGTAACATTATAAACTAATAGTTATAATCTACCATGCTCGAAAGGTATACAAAATTAAAAACGACTAAGTAAAAAGCCTGTTATCATTCAAAAAGAGCCATTAAAACACAAGAGGGCGCTTTCTAAAAAGGCATTGGTTTCAACCATTCTTCATACAAAATTATACATGTGATGTTTTATTGAAATAATGATTAAATAGAGAGATCATCAACAACTTTTTAAAAAACGCTTTTGAAAATTTTTGAAAAAGTGCAAGCATATCTTAAATTTGTTGAAAAATCATCTAATTATTTGGGCTCCAAATAATATAAGATCAGATATATTTATAAATATTTCAGCCGTTTCTGGGTCGATTTTGACCAAAAAAAGTTTATTCTGACATTAAAATTGCATGTTCTCTCAAATTCGACACTCAGCCTTTCATTACCCCGCAACAAAATTGTGATGTGCAGCTCCCTCTCTACCAAAACTAAACTACCCCTTTAATTCCTATTCCATTAATATAGGTTTTCCCGGTCAATTTCATACTTTTCTCACCCAAATTCACACAAGGGTCATTCAAATTCACGCGTTTCTTGCTCAGAGGCGAATTCGGTCATTCAATTTCACAATAATGCATCCAATTTCGTTTAATACTTGCACCCCTATTTCAATTTAGAGCAATCAAAATCTCTACACGTTCATTCAATTTCATTTTCGAGCACGGAAATGTATATTCGGTCATTCAAATTCACACGGTCATGACGGACAGGCAGATTCGCGATTTTTGTTGCATTCAATTTCATTTTCAGGAATTCAGTTTCCTACTTGGTGCATTCAGTTGAATGCAATTAACATTTATTCGGCATCATAAAATATAATACATACAGTAATGGTGAGTCATACAAATATACATGTACATATGCCGGGGTAGCTATAAAGTAGTTACTTGTATATCAGCAGCCCCTAAAACTAAAAACTAAAACAATACATTAAATAACTTACATTCTAACTTAAACAGCTAAACTATAACTAAAAGTGTCTATAGATACACACAGAAAAGGAACATCATTTGAATTAATATATAATTCTTATTTTTACAATGCTGATTTTGTGGATTCAGTAGGTTTCGAGTATCGCTTGTTTATGTCTATTTTTTAAAAAGGTTGTAGCTCTTTTCACCCTCCCGTTAATACATCATTAAAGGAGTGGTCACACTGAACACGAATCCCCACGAATAGACCCACGAATGCAGTACGAATTGGTACAAATCTATGGCAAGCCGTTTTAACATCTATTCCTATTTCTTGATATCAATAATTGAATTATTGATATCAGTTTATTTCTTGATATCAAGTATTACCAATACCGAAAAGTATTTCTTGATATCAAGAATACATTTTTTGATATCGAGAATGCATTTCATGATATCAAGAATTCGATTTCTTGATATCAAGAATTGAATTCTTGATATCAAGAAATAGGAATAAATGTTAAAAACGGCTTGCCATTGATTTGTACCAATTCGTACTGCATTCGTGGGTCTATTCGTGGGGATTCGTGTTCAGTGTGACCACTCCTTTAGTGAGTTCCACATTACAGGTCCCTGAAATCTAATTGATTTATGGTGCATAAAAGAAGAACGCAATCTTGGTAAGTAGAAATTATCTCTATTTCGGGTATTTAATAAATGTACATCAGAATTTAAACAAAAGTGATCATTAAAGTAAAGATGGGTGCTTATAGCCCGGTCACATATCAACGGCTTGCGTAAACGGACGTCAAACGGAGAGCTACATTTTCCATCCGATCGTCTCCGTTCGTATGCGTTTCTTGTCTGTTCCTTGTCCGGTGATGTACGTTGTTCTATGTTTTGTACATATGTGTCAAAAATGTGTCAAATTAATGTTCTCCCCCACACTAAGTTACAATATGATAGATATGGATATATAATTTCATTATACAAAGTAACCAATGACTTCTGCGGTAGGACACTTCGTAATTTACCCATGACACCATTATTAGAACTGACCCTTTTAGAGATTGACTCAACATGTATTTCCCATGTTGATTTATTATCAATTATAGTGACTCCGAGAAATTTCTATATTGAACTTGTTCAACATCAATTTCATCTAGTTTCTAATTAACAGCATAAAGTATATTTTTACATCTGCCCTTAAAATTAAAAATCATGAATTTTGTTTTGGATTGATTGACTCGCAACTTATTTGCATAAAACCATTTAAAAACTTTATCCAATTCTTGATTTACTTGATACATCAATTCATCAATATCAGTATGTGAAATAAATACATTGGTGTTATCGGCGTATAAAATAAAATGTAACATTTTAGAAGACTTAAAAATATCGTTTATGAATAATAAGAAAATTAATGGACCCAGAATGCTCCCCTGTGGAACCCCTTGCCCTATCTGCATTATATAAGAATGTACCCCATTATACTCAACGAACTGCCTTCTATTTGACAAATAACTTTTAAACCAGTTTAGCGGGGTACCCCTAATTCCATAGAAATTCAATTTGCGTAATAAAATCTGGTGGTCTAAACAATCAAAGCCTTTACCTCACCCGTGCTGCAGCAGAGAGCCTCATCCACTCCCTAATAACATCCATATTGGACTTCTGCAATAGCCTTATTGTTGGCCTTCCAGCTTCATCAATAAGAAGACTTCAGACTGTGCAGAATGCAGCTGCTCGCTTACTCACAGGAGGGAAAAAAGTACGACCACATCACACCAATCCTGGAAGAATTGCACTGGCTGCCAGTTGAGTACAGGATAAAGTTCAAGGTCCTGCTACTGACATTCAATATTGTCCACGATCTGGCCCCTCAATATGTTGCTTCCTTGGTGGAAAAGAATCAATCTCGTCCAGGGCTACGCTCGTCAGGTCTTCTTCTCCACGTCCCACGGACACGACTCCAGTCTCCAGCAGTATATCGTGATCGTGCCTTCTCTTCAGTTGCTCCACGCCTCTGGAACTCCCTCCCTCTTGTGCTTCGCAAAATTGACAAACTTGAAGGTTTCAAAGCAGGCCTAAAAACATTTCTTTTCAAGCAATATGTGCAGTAAATTGAGTTTTTGGAGGAGCGGCGCCTTTGAATGTTTGAACAGATAAATGGCGCATACAAGTGCTGTGGATCATCATCATCATCATCATGTAAACACCCACGGCAATTTCTTTACATTCAGAACATTTATAAAGCAATTCAGATGTATAGAGTAAGGCTGATTCGGTTGAATAATTTGGTCTAAATCCAAACTGTTTAGGTATTAAAATTGAATATTTCTGCAAAAATATATATATAACCGATTGTACATTAGTCGCTCCAAGATCTTAGAAAATGAGGATAATAACGAGATGGGCCGATAATTAGATACATCATGAATATCACCTCTTTGTGTACAGGGATAACCTTCGAAACTTTCATGTCATCGGGAAATACACCAAATAAAAATGACAAATTAAAAAAATGAGTCAAGGGTTCAGTGATACAATGAATAACCTTCTTTATATACAAAAAGGAGAGATCCCATCGACTCCACACGAATGTTTACTTTTCAATTGCTTAACAACTTTTAAAATTTCATATCCATCAGTTGGTAGAAGGGAAAATTAGTTAATATTACATGTAGTTAAATAGTCAAAGAAAGATCCAACTGATTGGGAATTGCTAAAACATCCAGAATTTACAAAATAAGAATTAAACACATTGGCTATAGTTTTGGGCTCTACAACTTTGGTACTATCCATTTTTATAAAAGCGGGTAATTTAGACCGACATTTTCCAAGCAGGTCATTCAAGATCTTCCATGTACATTTTAGATTATTAATGTTCAACTCAAGTTTGTGTACAAAATGAGCCTTTCGAGATTCACGTATAATGGAATTAAGTTTATTTCTAAAAGTAGTATACTTCTTCTTTTGGGATGGAGTTTTCGACTTTAAAAAAGTCCTGTATAGGCGTTGCTTTTTGTTTATAGCCTTTGTAATCCAGGACTTTTTTTGGTGTTCTACTTTTCTTTTTTGAATGGGGCAATTTTCTAGAGTGCTTATCAATAATCTCCTGTAAGCTCCCCAAAAATAAACTATAAGCCTCATCGACATCAATGGTTGGTAGTAAGAATGGACCAGTCTTTTGCAGCTAATTCATCTATTAAAGCATTAAAGTCAACTTGCAATTGTGGATGACGTGGTACTTTGGAGGCATATAATTTGTTATCTGGAATACAGGGAAGTGGTCTGAAAGATCAGAATAAAGAATACCTGGCAAAATCGGATTATCTAGGACATTTGTAAAGATATTATCAAAGCATGTGGAGGATCTTGTTGTTACATATGGGTTGGTTTTGTGATAAGGGGGAAGAAGGAGAACAAGTACATAGTATTAAAGGAGAATTCCGGACGAGTTAAAACAAAATACAGTATATTGGAAATAAATCTAGGGATGTGCTTGAATATTTTCAGGATTTGACTCTCTTTGGTTGATTTCTAAGAGATTTTTCTAATGTCATTAACTCTGAGGAAATAATTAAATTTACTGCACACAATCATGAGACCCTTACGTAGCACCCTCACTTTGCTCAATTTCTTGAGTTGGCTTGAATCCGGTGCCACTGCATTGTGATCACTGCATGTGTCATTCATAATAGCCGGTCATGCAGAGCCAGCAAATTCAATAACCACGTTTACATGACTTTGTGTCTATTCAAATTCCAATGAAAGCCCAACGTGTTACAATTTCGGGCAGGCAAGTATTTTCAAACGGTTCAACAATGCAGTAATGCTCAAAGGCACGGTTGAGTGGCGCATCGTGGACTAAACTATTCATGATCGAGCATTGTATTGGTCCGATCAAAAGAACACATTCGCTGCAGTGTAAAAACATAGATAGGCGCATAGTGAGGGTTGCACGTCACAAATTGGTGCATTGTGGGATAGAACAAGCTCGCTCGCGAATTTGTGTCATTAGAATTTCAAAGCCAATTATAAGAACCCACAATCATACTTTATTTATACAAAATTGTGTTTGTTGACCTTGAATATCTGTCTTTCAATCATTAGAAGCTTGAAATCGTGTGGAAGTCCACTTTAATGAATTCATTGGTATCAGAATGCAAAGAGTGATTAATAAAATCAAAGTTAAAGTCTCCTGTTATATAACACTGCTTATTTTCTTTACCAATTTTACAGAGACATTGTTAAAGAAGGTCGTTAAACTCCTTTCCACAAGTATCAGGGGATTTATATACAGTTCCAACAATTATATTCTTCCCTTCTTCAACAATTTCAATAAAAAGTGTATCAATCGTTAATGTACAAAAGTCAAGATCCGGCTTCGGCCTAAAAGAATCACTGTTCGTGACATACATACACACACCTCCACCAACTCGGTTTAATCGATGTTTTTGTACTAGTGCATAATTTGGAAGATTAAAAAATGAATGAGGTTCTTCTCTAAACCAGGTTTCAGTAAAAAGCGTATATTGTAAACTCATGATCAAGCGTGTGTATATAAGTCTCGAACTTTCAAAAATGTTGATGACAGGCTTCGTGCATTTAGATGAAACAAAGAAAAAAAAAAGCAGTTTTTCTCTAAAAGAATCACTAGAATAATATTTACATTCAGAGATATGGTTATCTAATGGGGGACATGATATTTCATTTAATGAGAATAAATCAAACTGCACATTTTTAAATTTCAGGGCACTTGTACTTGAATTATTTATGTGAAAAAAGAACGAAGGGTTAATTTAAACTGAGCGTCGTCAACAATACTATAGGTTTTCCCGCTCAATTTCGCGATTGTGTCAATCCAATTGATAATAGGAGCAAACGAATTCGCGCGATTTGCGATCGCCGTGTCAAAGCAGCATTCGAATTCGTAAATAGTCGTTCAAAATCACATAGGAGAAAGTGAATTTGCACAAAGAGCATACCTTTTCATCAATGGTCATTCGAATTCGCGAAAGGACATTTGACAGTTGGCTGCACATTCGCGAATTCGAATGCCCATAAATGAACTTCTGTGTCTATTCACGAAAGCTTACATGCGTATACATGAATTCGCTTGCACACATTCGGAATTTGGAAGACCGATACCAACGATTACGCGGTAATGCGTGAATTTGAATGACCCTTAATGAATTCGATTGAAAAAAGTGTCAAATTGAGCGGGAAACCCTATATTAAACGGTATGTACTAGCTAAACAGTTTTGGCGTATCCAGGGTGTAGAGATTAAATTATCTTCAATTGCATGACACAATGATCCACATGAGCAAATATATTTCGATTGATTATTTTTTACAACTTTTAGACACAAACTACACTTCATCTAAAGAATATTAGCACATCATAAAAGGTTCTACAATCAGGAAAAATCAACAATAAACATTCACGATTTCGATATACATTTAAATGAAAATGTGAGTGTTTTTAAAAAGTTCTTTTACAGTTTTGGGAAAGTTTGAAAGTTCAAAAGTCTAAATCAGTCAGCCTAGATAAGTGGCTTTCTCTGGTTACCTTGATGCGTCCGCCGCTGGGTGTCTTAAAGGGCATCAAGCGTGGGGATGCTACATAGCGGGTCGCCATTTTGAACTGGGCTAGTTTGCGCGCACCGCATGACACTGAGCTAAAGTGCATTACGCACCGTGCGCAACGCGTATGCAAGATGGCGCCGCGCATCTCATTTGACGAATCTGAACTACCTTTAACGACAACGACACCATCCTGGGTCCAGACTTGGTGCTCAGTGTTCTGGGTTGCCTTCCTGATTTTCCAGCAGAGATTTGTTCTGGCTTTGTTCTGACACATTTTCTAAATGGTGTTATAGTTTTAACTCAAAATTAAATGAAAATTAGCACAATATCAATAGCACAATATCAATAGCACAATATCAATAGCACAATATCAATCGTCCATGATTACAAACACATTAGGTATGTTATACCAATGTGCATAAAATTATCCCACCCATCACACACATAACAGAGTCATTTTCAAGCACGTCAATTATTGCAACTTGTTTAATTACAAACAAATACCAAAATAAATTATTGTTTTTCTTTCATGGAATTCAAATATTCACATAAGTATTGTTCAAAATTGATACTCAATCAGTTGTGTATTAAGCTAATACTTATCTATACAACACCCTCCATCACGGCCCGGTCTCTCCGTTCCCTTCCCCTGCCGCTCCCACCCTCCTTTAACAGTGTTAGCCTTTAACACCACTGGTCAAGTGAAATATACATTATTTTATTTTGTTTGTGAATAGTTATATGAACATTTAAATTAAAATAAAGGGAACAAATTATATATAATTATTTTGTTACAATATATGTGCTTGGGATGTCACGATGTGTGTGAGGGGTAGGGCATGCACACTGGTCTGCTGGTCAGCTAGTGAAGGTTTTGTGTTATTGCAAGCATATAGTGTGTGAGTGACGCGCTTGTGTGTTAATTTTCATGTAATTTTGCACTAAGAACAGACTAAAAACATAATATTAATTAGGAAATATGCCATATTAATTACACTGAATGCAGAAAGAAGGAAACTGAGTTTCTGAAAATGAAATTGAATGCTACATAAACGTAAATCCGCAGATAGCGTGAAATTGAATGCACGAAACGTGAATATCTGTGTCCGAAAATGAAATTGAATGCACGTATGGTGATTGTGATTGCTCTAATTTGAAAATGGGGTGCTCGTTAACGAATTCGGATGCATAATTTATGAATTTGAATGACCGAATTCGCACGTGAGCAAGAAATGTGTGAATTTGAATAACGCTTGTATGAATTTGGGTTAGAAAAGTATGAAATTGGCCGGGAAAACCTATACTAAATTTGATCGGTCCAGTCTGGGGCCGGTGCCTTTAAATTGCAGAAAATGTTATGATAAAGCGCAAAAAGTACGAATAAACTGAACGTCTGAGAGGTGCCTTATAAACGCAACATCTGATTGGCATACATGTGCAAATGTTCCATTATTATGTTCAATGTATTGATTTCTATGATATATTTTCCGACTTGTGTTTGATCGCACCATCGCAACTCTTTCGAGCTATAGCAAAAGGCCCCATGGGGGTTGTTGCCCAGACATTCTAGAGATCCCAAGTCGAACTAAAATCCTAAGTTGGACTTAAAATGATGGTAGGCAATCAGAAGCTTCGGGATCAGAGCCGTATATAGACGGCTCTGATCGGGATTAAACATATTCAAGAACCCACATGCAAATATTTGAAACTTTTAAGAAAAATGTACATCAATAACTTGAAGCCTCTTTAATAAAAACAAATGTACTGATTTGTATCAAAACTGTATGCCTGTTTAAGGAACTCGTTTAAACATTTGTACAAAGAAACTAATGGTTATCCATAATTTTACTCCAACTTAGTTATAAGTTCGGCTCGGTATCTTTGTGAAAGGCCCTCTGATCACTGACTTGTGTTGGATTGTGATTTCACACTACCAATTATTCAAATCAATGTATGAAATAATGAAATTATATCCGCCGCTCGCATGGTGATAAAAGAGATATGAACATGAAGATCATAATTATTGGACAAAAGAAAGATTCTTAAAAGGATCTAATAACTTTGTTGGCAAGTGCAAAAAGTGATGCGCGCTTAATAAAATGTGTATTAATCAATATGATATATCCACAAAGTTAT
>JBAMJV010008777.1:65000-85385 GCA_037951105.1 Echinarachnius parma
ATGAAACGTCACTATGTTATTTGATTTCTTTGATGATCGATGTTTTAATATTCCTTATACATATCGGATTTCCAAATATTCTTTGAAAGACGATTTTTTTTTTCAGGGAAAATAATATTTGAGTCTCCACGATTATTATGCCGATACTTGATGTCATATCAGAGATTGAATTGACAAGATGTTGTATTAAATATCAATGTATAATACTATACCGTATACAAGCACGTGCAATTGTGTGATTGTTTTTTCTTATATTATGATGATCGAATTATATCAGAGATTGAATTGACATAAATATCAATGTATAATACTATACCGTATACAAGCACGTGCAATTGTGTGATTGTTTTTTCTTATATTATGATGATCGAATTATATCAGAGATTGAATTGACAAGATGTTGTATTAAATATCAATGTATAATACTATACCGTATACAAGCACGTGCAATTTTATGATTGTTTTTTCTTATATTATGATGATCGAATTATATCAGAGATTGAATTGACAAGATGTTGTATTAAATATCAATGTATAATACTATACCGTATACAAGCACGTGCAATTGTGTGATTGTTTTTTCTTATATTATGATGATCGAATTATATCAGAGATTGAATTGACAAGATTTTGTATTAAATATCAATGTATAATACTATACCGTATACAAGCACGTGCAATTGTGTGATTGTTTTTTCCACTATTCGTAGTAAAAAAAAAAAATCGAATTAAATGAACAACTTAAATTGTTCTGCTTGGAACTTATTTATCAGAGAGTAGCAATGACTTTAAATGTAGGACCAGATGAAATGAAGGAATGAAGCATTACACCTGACATAATATTTGCTAAATGTTTGAAATAACAAAATATAATGTCGGGACAACTTGTTTTCCTGCGTGATCGATCTTCACAAATCTATTTCAATATGATGATGATCCACAGCATTTGTATGGCGCCATTTATCTGTTCAAACATTCAAAGGCGCCTGCTCCTCGAAAACTCAATTACCTGCAGCACATATTGCTTGAAAAGAAATGTTTTTAGGCCTGCTTTGAAACCTTCAATTTATCAATTTTGCGAAGCACAAGAGGCGTGGAGCAACTGAAGAGAAGGCACGATCACCATTATACCTCGGGAGTCGTGTCCGTGGGACTTGGAGAAGAAGACCTGATGAGCGTACTGATTCTTTTCCACCAAGGAAGCATAATTATCCATTGAAATTAAAAAAAATTAAGGGAAAATCCAGTTTATGCTAACTTGTTATGGAATTTCCAACAGAAAAATATGTTGTAATTGTGTTTCTAACAAAAGGTTAAAATGAGCAGATCTCGATGTGATTTCGATTTTTCGATTTGATTTTTTTCTTCTTTTTTTCTTTTGTATAACCAATGTTTAGATGCTCATTATAAGAGCACATTCCGAAATAATCCTTATCAGAAGCACATAACTAAATAACAGTTTTTCTTTCAAACAGATGTGATACTAATATCCCACAGAAACCACAGGATGTTAGAAAATAAAGATGGTACAACAAATCTCAATGATGCATCAATCATTATACCCGTCTGGGTTCTTTCTTTTTTTCTTCTTCAAAAGGTTGACATCCTTAGATGATGTATATTTGCATGATTGATGCTCGGGTACACATTATAAGCGCAGATTCCGCAATAAAGACGAATATCCCTATAGAAAACTATCCTTCTCTACGGCCTTGAAATATGTGTCCCAGGCGTACCACATAATTTTCGAGGGGAAAAAGGATGTGATAACAATTCTTAATGATGAATAAATACACCTGGGCAATTCCACGCCAAAGTGGACATTTGACCAAAAATTTTACAAGCATTTTTATGATACAAATTTGGTATCAAATCAAAGCTTAAATTCTATATTTTTGGAATTCAATGAGAAAATTTTAGTTTTACATAATTTTAGTTGTTTTTTTATAATAACTTTATAACCACAATTGAACCCCACAAATTTGACATTTTTGTGACAAAGTGTTTTGATCCTGTGTTTGTTTTATATTTCCCCAGTTAAGCCTAAAATCCATTATTCTGACTCCCGAGATACGACTATTTCGTAAAATAGTAAATTTGTGTGATTTATTTGATTTGTTATGCTTCAATGACTTCTTATTTTCAGCCTATGAAAATGTCCTTCCGTTACCAAAAAATCAATATTTTTAATTTTGTGGCTCACATAATTGTTAGATAGCATACCAATCTTCAGTGCAAAGCAAGTTCAAGTAGGCCTTCCCATTGCTAACAATTGTATTACTCATTGTTTCTTCGTTAATTAATAAATAACAAAAGAAAATGTCCTTCCGTTACCATACACATGGTAACAGATGGACAAGGTACCTCATATTACATATTATGACAAAATTTATGTTCAAAAATTGGTCTCTCATATATGAAAACCCAAAATAATGAGACAATACCTGCAATGGGCAGCTATCAGTGGCGTAGCGTGGTCAGACTAGTAATTTTCTGTGTTTCAACCAATCAGATTTGTGCATTTAGAACATTTGATCTGGCTCACAATTGATTTTATCTCTTTCTGCAACAGGGCCCTTGTACCATGATGCCATTTGTCTGGATTTCTATTGTATGGGAATTAGTAGGTCTATTTAACTGTGGTGAGCCAGGGTGTGAATAGGCTCTGATCATGACTTTGAATAGGTCTTTTTTTATACAATACACCCCTATAGAATTCTTGGACATGGGTGTAGGTCTAAAATAATTAAATTTTACATGAAATTTGCAAACTAAAAACAAGGCTGTAGAAAAAGCAAGAAATAATATATCTCCAATTCTTTCATATGTTGTAGAAATTATATCAAGCCAAGATTTAAGCAAAACAAATTCTCAAAATTATTTGATCCACGAGGTAAAACGGAAGGTCAAAATCTAAGGTCAAAGGTTATCGTATCCAAACTCGCTCATGCATGAACACAAATGGCATAAATGGATTGCACATAACATCCCCAGTCCAATGACACCTTTACAAAATAAATTGACCCAACAGTTAATGGACAATGGCCATTTGAAAAATGGTGCCCACGCCCATTTCTTACAAAACTCCCCCATAAGAATCGACCATAGCGCCAAAACCATTGGGCGGATTGGGCTAAAACTTAAATATTTGCGCTTTTAACGGTTGAAATATCATACATACCAAATATTAGCAAATTTGAAGGGGGCTGCGATGAAAATTTTCAATTTGTTTAAAGGTGATTTGACATGGAATGACCCTACTGTGTCATATCATACATTATAGTCCATTATGTCCTTCCGTTACCGAACATTGGTCCCCTTTGTGTGAAATAACTCAAATATCTGCGGACAAATTTTCATCAAAGAACAAGTAAATTCTTCTTAACCCTTCAGAGAATGAAATGTGTACCCTTAAAATATTTTGTATTATTTAATATCACAGAGTTTTAGTTAAAACTGATTTGATAACAAAACCTTGTCCATTTTAGTGTCCTTCCGTTATCGACCTCATTTTTATGCATATTCAATATTGTGCGGAGATAAAAAAAATAAAAAATTATGGGACCTTAAAACTGTATGTTTTGGAAGTATTGTTATCAAAATAGACTGTTCTAACAACACAAGTATTTAAAAATTTCTTTCTTCAAGTTGACAATTTGTGTCTGAGTGTCCTTCCGTTACCATGGATTGACCATGAATAAGAGCCATTGGAGCATGAAATATAGTAAGAAAAAAATAGAAATGTAAATGATTGTGATGTCCATATGCTATCTATGATACAAACTCATTTTAGACCACAAAAGAGATGTTTCCTTCTCATAAATGGTCTTTAAATTTCAAAATTAATTTTATTGTACAATTCCAATAGACTTTTCAGAGGTCCTTCCGTTACCGTCCTTCCGTTACCGAACACTGGAGTAATTAATTTCTCATAATTAATATACCAATGTAGATATTTTTCTTAAAAGGTGGTGTTATACTCTGTGAACATAAGGAAATTGACTAGTAGCCAACTTAACATGATAAACCTCGTAACTTCACAGAGATTGGGTCATAACTAAAAAACTTGAAAATCCATGTCCATTTTGGCGTCCTTCCGTTACCGGCCTCATTAGTGTCCATATCTAATTTACATAATGCGGTCAAAATTTTAGAAATAGTGGAAATCAAAGGTGTCCCAACAACGATCAAAGACATGCCATTTAGAATAAAAAATCAAAAGCAGGATCCTGGAATTATTTGATTGAAGTTCCAAAATTGTGTCTGAATGTCCTTCCGTTACCGTGGAATTGCCCACCTGTGACGTTGCTTCAAAAGGTTTTTTTTTTTAAACCACATCGGGTCTTCTTTATTTCAAGATGATTTCACAAATGAATACAATTACAAACAAAATAAAAACAAATCATAAGTTATTCATAAATTACTATTAAATCGATTCCATTCATGAAGATCTACAAAAAAGCGCTGTGTTTGTTTAATATTCTTTTCATTTTGAAATCTGTTTTCCATAATCAAACGAAAAGTATGATTCAGAAGGTTACGATCGGTGTTCAGATACTCAGAAAAAACGTATTCCGAAAACAATCCTTGAAAGACGAAACTCTCCAGAGAAAATCAATTGTACGCGGTGATACTAATGTCCCGAGCATAATCTAGATAATGAATAGAAACACCTGTCATTCTTTTCAAAACGTTACAATCTTAAAGGGATAGTTGAGTTTTGGTATAGAGGGCGCTACACAAAACAATTTTTTGTGAGAAAATGAAAAACTGAGTGTCAAATTCGAAATAGCATACAATTTTAATGACAGAATAAACATTATTTGATCAAAATCGGTTCAGAAATGGCTGAAATATCTATCAACATAACCATTTGTAATACTTTTGGGGCCCCATAATTATTAGATAATTTTGAACCGCCGTTAACACAAATTTAAAAATGCTTCCTCTTTTCAAAAATGTACAAAAGAGGTTTTTGTAAATAGTTGTTGATTATCTCTCTATCTAATAACTATTTCAACAAAACATCACATGCATAATATTTCATTTAAAATGGTTGAAACCGATGTAATTTTGTATTCCTTTCGATCATGGTGTAGTTATAACTATCAGTTTGTAATGTAATGGTGCAGGTTTTGGTTACTAAAATTCAGTTTGACCAAAACTGTACTCTCTTTACCAGAACTCAACTATCCCTTTAAAGGGATCTGCTAACCTTGTCCAAATCCTCAAAATCCAATTGTAATTCTAGCGGTTCCCTCATACCTTGTTGTATTCGTATTAACAATAGAAGCATAGGACAGGTTTCGGTTTTGTAATTTCCCTTTCGTCAAAAAGATATTTACGATTGAAGTGTTCAGATATTAAAATATCCACTGGATAGTCATAACCGTGTAAAAAGGCAGTGCAATGAGTTAGCGAATATCACTTTGCATTTTTGCTCATTACCCGGCCATATAACGTCCATTTAACTTGAAGCTTTCAAACAATACCCATTGGACATATCGTATAACAACAATATACATTGTATCAACCATTCATCACCTTTTGCACATGTGCAACAAGGTTTACTAGATCCCTTTAAGAATATAAGATTGGTTCTATTATTCATAATCAGTGTTCAGCTATACACATTGAACATGAAACGCATTCCGAAATTATACTTGAAAAACAAAGTTCTCTAGAATAAATGCATTCTATGTCCGTGAAACGAGAGTCCCAATGATTTTAGAAAATGTGGTTCAGAGAAACATCCCAATGGTGAACCAAAGCACCTGTCATTTTCTTCATAAAGTTCAAATCATAAGAGTTTGAGATAATTTCCTGTTTTTATAATCGATATTCAGATACGCCATATAATTCGAGAATTCCAAAATAATCTTTAAAGGGATCTAGTAACATTGTCCAGATCCACAAAACCTACTTAGAACTCTAGTGGTTCTCTCATATATACCGTATTGTATTCATATTACCAATAGAAGCATGGAACAGGTTTTATTTTTTGTCGATCTTCCATTTCGTTGAAAAGGTATTTACGATTCAAGTGTTCGGATTTGTAATTATCCACTGGAAAGTTATAACTCTGTAGAAAGTCAGTGCAATGAATTAGCGAATATCCTTTTGCATTTCTCTCATAACTTAGCCATATTATTCATCCAGTGAATTTTGCACAAATCTATTTCAATATGATGATGATCCACAGAGCATTTGTATGGCGTCATTTATCTGTTCAAACATTCAAAGGCGCCTGCTCCTCCAAAAACTAAATTTACTGCACATATTGCTGGAAAAGAAATGTTTTTAGGCCTGCTTTGAAACCTTCAAGTTTATCAATTTTGCGAAGCACAAAAGGGAGGGAGTTCCAGAGGCGTGGAGCAACTAAGAGAAGGCACGATCACCATACCTCTGGAGTCTTGTCCGTGGGACTTGGAGAAGAAGACCTGATGAGCGTAGCCCTGGACGAGACTGATTCTTTTCCACCAAGGAAGCATAATTATCCATTGAAATACAAAATCATTTTAAGGGAAAATCCACTTTATGCTAACTTGTAATGGAATTTCCAACAGAAAAATATGTTGTAATTGTGTTTCTGACAAAATGTTAAAATTAGCAGATCTGGATGTGATTTCGATTTTTCGATTTTTTGTTTGTTTTGTTTTTTGTATAACCAATGTTTAGATGCACATTATAAGATCACATTCCGAAATAATCCTTATCAGAAGCACATAACTAAATAACAGTTTTTCTTTTAAACAGATGTGATAATAATGTCCCACAGAAACCACAGGGGGGGGGGGGGGGCAAAACGCGTTTTTGCCCCCCCCCCCCCCCCCCCCCCGCCAAAAAAAAAAAAAAGAAAAAAAGTCCCCCCCCCAAAAAAAAATAAATAAATAAAATAAATAAATAAATAAATAAATAAAATGTATGAGCTAAAACTTGTTAATTCTAACTTTCAAAATCTAATTTATACATCCATTTTAAGTTTTCGCTGCGCGCTTCGCTCGCGAACAGATTATCTCAGTTTGTTGTGTAACTTGCATATGGTCTGGGGTGAGTGCAGGGTTGCCAACTCTCACGCATTGGGCGTGAGACAAACGCATTTTACCAATTTCTCACGCTCTCACGCTGATCTTTGAAAATCTCACGCCCAGGCCTAAAAAGTATACCCAGGGTCATGTAATATTTTGTGAGCGTTTGCAGCACCATGCGCACCCGGCCGCCACACCTAGCATATCAACGGCGCTCTGAAATTCGAAAGCCGCTGGCCACTGCACTACGTGATTTTAGCAGCGTTCGGATTACTAGTATGTCAGGCCAGGCCCACTCCTGCAATTAAGTCAAAGGGCTTATGGTATATCGCCACTTTGGGTTTAAAGTATGGCATATTAGGGGCAGATTTGTGTCATGTTTGTGTAAATATTATTATGTTTGAACTGTAAACATCTGATGAGAGCATAGACATTTTATTCTTTGTTTTTTCGAATCATGACATGTTAACTCGGATTCTAAATTTCCTTCACAGGTATGGCATGACGTGCACCAAATTGCACCATTTCAAGTATATAAATGCAAAATCTTCCCCGTGGGAGGGGGATATACCCCCTCCCAAACCCTCCCCATCTGGCTCTGCCCCAGTCCTCGGTCGCTTCGCTCCCCGTCGGGACTCATTCTTGGCTGTATATGTTGTTGGATCATACATAATGTGGCATATAGTTTATGTTGGAACTGTGTATGACACTAAATACAATATTTGTGCGTGTGTGTAGTTGGGGTGCATATTTATTAGTGTGTCAATTATTTGTTTTCTTCGTGAAAAATATATTAAAACTTTCTGGTCGATCAAATCATATCACGCTTTCCCAGATACAATTAATCTTAAGCCCGAATTTCCTATTTAGGTATGCACCAGATTGCACAATTTCAAGTCCAAAAATGCAAAAGCTTCCTACCGTGGGAGGGGGTGTGTACCGTAAAAGGGGGACACCCCTTCCCACACCTCCCCCCCCCCCCCCCCCCCCCCCGCTCAGTCGCTCCGCTCCCTCGCAATGTCTCAATCTCACCCGGCTCAAAGTTGGCAACCCTGTGAGTGTGGTTGGGCATGAGCCCCTATACACACAAAAAATCGTGAGCCCCCTTAGCTCTTTGCCCCCCCCCCCCCCCCCAATCCAAAACTGCTTCCGGCGCGCCTGCTCAGAAAAAAAAACGTTTTCCGAAAACAATCCTCGAAAGACGACATTCCCTTGCGAAAATCAATTGTACGCGGCGACACTAATGTTCCAAGCACAATCTTAATAATGTATGGAAACACCTGTCATTTTTCTTCAAAACTTTACAATCTTAAAGGGCTCTGGTAACATTGCCGAATCCTCAAAATCCAATTGGAATTCTAGTGGTTCCCTTATAAGCATGGGGTTTCGTTTTTTGAAATTTCCCTTTCGTTAAAAAGATATTTACGATTGAAGTGTTCAGATATTAAACTATCCACTGGATAGTCATAACCGTGTACAAAAGTAGTGCAATGAGTAAGTGAATATCAATTTGCATTTTTGCTCATTACTCGGCCATATAACGTCCATTTAACATGAAATGTTCACACAATACCTAGTGGACACATCATATAACAACAATATACATTGTATCAACCATTCATCACTTTTTGCACATGTCAATCAAAGTTACTAGATCCCTTTAAGAATATGAGATTGGTTCTATTATTCATAATCGGTGTTCAGATACACGTAGAAAAGGACGCATTCCGTAAAATTATCTTCGAAAAACAAAATATTCTAGAATTAATGCATTATATGGCCGTGAAACGAAAGTTCCACGCATACCACATGATTTTTTAGAAATTATGGTTCGGGAAAAAAAAAACAATGGTGAATCATAACACCTGTCATTTTCTTTAAAAAGTTCAAATTATAAAAGTTGGAGAATATTTATATTTGTTATGATCGATGTTCAGGTACATATCATAATTACAGAATTCCAAAATAATCTTTAAAGGGATCTAGTAACATTGTCCAGATCCACAAAACTTACTTAGAACTCTAGTGGTTCTCTCATACCGTATTGTATTCATATTACCAATAGAAGCATGGAACAGGTTTTATTTTTGTCGATCTTCCATTTCGTTGAAAAGGTATTTACGATTCAAGTGTTCGGATTTGTAATTATCCACTGGAAATTTATAACTCTGTAGAAAGTCAGTGCAATGAATTAGCGAATATCCTTTTGCATTTCGCTCATAACTTAGCCATATTATTCATCCAGTGAATTTTGCACAAATCTATTTCAATATGATAATGATCCACAGAGCATTTGTATGGCGTCATTTATCTGTTCAAACATTCAAAGGCGCCTGCTCCTCCAAAACTCAATTACCTGCAGCACATATTGCTTGAAAAGAAATGTTTTTAGGCCTGCTTTGAAACCTTCAAGTTTATCAATTTTGCGAAGCACAAGAGGCGTGGAGCAACTGAAGAGAAGGCACGATCACCATTATACCTCGGGAGTCGTGTCCGTGGCACTTGGAGAAGAAGACCTGATGAGCGTACTGATTCTTTTCCACCAAGGAAGCATAATTATCCATTGAAATAAAAAAATAATTTAAGGGAAAATCCAGTTTATGCTAACTTGTTATGGAATTTCCAACAGAAAAATATGTTGTAATTGTGTTTCTAACAAAAGGTTAAAATGAGCAGATCTCGATGTGATTTCGATTTTTCGATTTGATTTTTTTCTTCTTTTTTTTCTTTTGTATAACCAATGTTTAGATGCTCATTATAAGAGCACATTCCGAAATAATCCTTATCAGAAGCACATAACTAAATAACAGTTTTTCTTTTAAACAGATGTGATACTTATGTCCCACAGAAACCACAGGATGTTAGAAAATAAAGATGGTACAACAAATCTCAATGATGCATCAATCATTATACCCGTCTGGGTTCTTTCTTTTTTTCTTCTTCAAAAGGTTGACATCCTTAGATGATGTATATTTGCATGATTGATGCTCGGGTACACATTATAAGCGCAGATTCCGCAATAAAGACGAATATCCCTATAGAAAACTATCCTTCTCTACGGCCGTGAAATATGTGTCCCAGGCGTACCACATAATTTTCGAGGGGAAAAAGAATTCTTAATGATGAATAAATACACCTGTGACGTTGCTTCAAAAGTTTTTTTTTTAAAACCACATCGGGTCTTCTTTATTTCAAGATGATTTCACAAACGAATACAATTACAAACAAAATAAAAACAAATCATAAGTTATTCATAAATTACTATTAAATCGATTCCATTCATGAAGATCTACAAAAAAGCGCTGTGTTTGTTTAATATTCTTTTCATTTTGAAATCTGTTTTCCATAATCAAACGAAAATTATGATTCAGAAGGTTACGATCGGTGTTCAGATACTCAGAAAAAAACGTATTCCAAAAACAATCCTTGAAAGACGAAACTCTCCAGAGAAAATCAATTGTACGCGGTGATACTAATGTCCCGAGCATAATCTAGATAATGAATAGAAACACCTGTCATTCTTTTCAAAACGTTACAATCTTAAAGGGATAGTTGAGTTTTGGTATAGAGGGCGCTACACAAAACAATTTTTTGTGAGAAAATGAAAAACTGAGTGTCAAATTCGAAATAGCATACAATTTTAATGACAGAATAAACATTATTTGATCAAAATCGGTTCAGAAAAGGCTGAAATATCTATCAACATAACCATTTGTAATACTTTTGGGGCCCCATAATTATTAGATAATTTTGAACCGCCGTTAACACAAATTTAAAAATGCTTCCTCTTTTCAAAAATTTACAAAAGAGGTTTTTGTAAATAGTTGTTGATTATCTCTCTATCTAATAACTATTTCAACAAAACATCACATGCATAATATTTCATTTAAAATGGTTGAAACCGATGTAATTTTGTATTCCTTTCGATCATGGTGTAGTTATAACTATCAGTTTGTAATGTAATGGTGCAGGTTTTGGTTACTAAAATTCAGTTTGACCAAAACTGTACTCTCTTTACCAGAACTCAACTATCCCTTTAAAGGGATCTGCTAACCTTGTCCAAATCCTCAAAATCCAACTGTAATTCTAGCGGTTCCCTCATACCTTGTTGTATTCGTATTAACAATAGAAGCATAGGACAGGTTTCGGTTTTGTAATTTCCCTTTCGTCAAAAAGATATTTACGATTGAAGTGTTCAGATATTAAAATATCCACTGGATAGTCATAACCGTGTAAAAAGGCAGTGCAATGAGTTAGCGAATATCACTTTGCATTTTTGCTCATTACCCGGCCATATAACGTCCATTTAACTTGAAGCTTTCAAACAATACCCATTGGACATATCGTATAACAACAATATACATTTTATCAACCATTCATCACATTTTGCACATGTCAACAAGGTTTACTAGATCCCTTTAAGAATATAAGATTGGTTCTATTATTCATAATCAGTGTTCAGCTATACACATTGAACATGAAACGCATTCCGAAATTATACTTGAAAAACAAAGTTCTCTAGAATAAATGCATTCTATGTCCGTGAAACGAGAGTCCCAATGATTTTAGAAAATGTGGTTCAGAGAAACATCCCAATGGTGAACCAAAGCACCTGTCTTTTTCTTCATAAAGTTCAAATCATAAGAGTTTGAGATAATTTCCTGTTTTTATAATCGATATTCAGATACACCGTATGATAAGATAATTCCAAAATAATCTTTAAAGGGATCTAGTAACATTG
Organism: Echinarachnius parma; assembly: GCA_037951105.1. Lineage (NCBI taxonomy): Eukaryota > Metazoa > Echinodermata > Echinoidea > Clypeasteroida > Echinarachniidae > Echinarachnius > Echinarachnius parma. The sequence continues at coordinate 76,770 of JBAMJV010008777.1, forward strand.
TCCAGATCCACAAAACTTACTTAGAACTCTAGTGGTTCTCTCATACCGTATTGTATTCATATTACCAATAGAAGCATGGAACAGGTTTTATTTTTGTCGATCTTCCATTTCGTTGAAAAGGTATTTACGATTCAAGTGTTCGGATTTGTAATTATCCACTGGAAATTTATAACTCTGTAGAAAGTCAGTGCAATGAATTAGCGAATATCCTTTTGCATTTCGCTCATAACTTAGCCATATTATTCATCCAGTGAATTTTGCACAAATCTATTTCAATATGATAATGATCCACAGAGCATTTGTATGGCGTCATTTATCTGTTCAAACATTCAAAGGCGCCTGCTCCTCCAAAACTCAATTACCTGCAGCACATATTGCTTGAAAAGAAATGTTTTTAGGCCTGCTTTGAAACCTTCAAGTTTATTAATTTTGCGAAGCACAAACGGGAGGGAGTTGCAGAGGCGTGGAGCAACTAAAGAGAAGGCACGATCACCATACCTCTGGAGTCTTGTCCGTGGGACTTGGAGAAGAAGACCTGATGAGCGTAGCCCTGGACGAGACTGATTCTTTTCCACCAAGGAAGCATAATTATCCATTGAAATACAAAATCATTTTAAGGGAAAATCCACTTTATGCTAACTTGTTATGGAATTTCCAACAGAAAAATATGTTGTAATTGTGTTTCTGACAAAAGGTTAAAATTAGCAGATCTGGATGTGATTTCGATTTTTTGTTTGTTTTGTTTTTTGTATAACCAATGTTTAGATGCACATTATAAGATCACATTCCGAAATAATCCTTATCAGAAGCACATAACTAAATAAGAGTTTTTCTTTTAAACAGATGTGATACTAATGTCCCACAGAAACCACAGGGGGGGGGGGGGGGGCAAAACGCGTTTTTGCCCCCCCCCCCGCCAAAAAAAAACAGAAAAAAGCCCCCCCCCCCCCCCCCCCCAAAAAAAAAAATAAATAAATAAATAAATAAAAATAAATAAATAAAAATAAAATAAATAAATAAATAAATAAATAAAATGTATGAGCTAAAACTTGTTAATTCTAACTTTCAAAATCTAATTTATACATCCATTTTAAGTTTTTGCTGCGCGCTTCGCTCGCGAACAGATTATCTCAGTGTGTTGTGTAACTTGCATTATGGTCTGGGGTGAGTGCAGGGTTGCCAACTCTCACGCATTGGGCGTGAGACAAACGCATTTTACCAATTTCTCACGCTCTCACGCTGATCTTTGAAAATCTCACTCCCAGGCCTAAAAAGTATACCCAGGGTCATTTAATATTTTGATGCGCACCCCGGCCGTCACACCTAGCATATCAACGGCGCTCTGAAATTCGAAAGCCGCTGGCCACTGCACTACGTGATTTTAGCAGCGTTCGGATTACTAGTATGTCAGGCCAGGCCCACTCCTGCAATTAAGTCAAAGGGCTTACTGTATATCGCCACTTTGGGTTTAAAGTATGGCATATTAGGGGCAGATTTGTGTCATGTTTGTGTAAATATTATTATGTTTGAACTGTAAACATCTGATAAGAGCATAGACATTTTATTCTTTGTTTTTTCGAATCATGACATGTTAAAGGGACTTAGTAACATTACATTGTCCAAATCCTCAAAATAAAATTTTTATTCTAGCGGTTCCCTTATACCTTGTTTTATTCGTATTAACAATAAAATCATGGGACAGGTTTCGGTTTTTCAAATTTCCCTTTCGTTACAAAGATATGTACGATCAAAGTATTCAGATAAGAAAAACTCCGGGCGAGTTTTTCTTCTGTGTACAAAGTGAGTGCAGTGAGTTATTGAATATCACTTTGCATTTTCGCTCATTACTTGGCCATGCAATGTCCATTTGACTTGAAATGTTCACACAATACCCTGTGGACATATGAAATAACAATAATATACATTGCATCAACCATTCATCACTTTTTGCACATGTCAACAAAGTTACTAGATCCCTTTAACTCGGATTCTAAATTTCCTTCACAGGTATGGCATGACGTGCACCAAATTGCACCATTTCAAGTATATAAATGCAAAATCTTCCCCGTGGGAGGGGGATACCCCCTCCCAAAGTACAAAACCCTCCCCATCTGGCTCTGCCCCAGTCCTCGGTCGCTTCGCTCCCCGTCGGGACTCATTCTTGGCTGTATAGGCTATGTTGTTGGATCATACATAATGTGGCATATAGTTTATGTTGGAACTGTGTATGACACTAAATACAATATTTGTGTGTGTGTGTAGTTGGGGTGCATATTTATTAGTGTGTCAATTATTTGTTTTCTTCGTGAAAAATATATTAAAACTTTCTGGTCGATCAAATCATATCACGCTTTCCCAGATACAATTAATCTTAAGCCCGAATTTCCTATTTAGGTATGCACCAGATTGCACAATTTCAAGTCCAAAAATGCAAAAGCTTCCTACCGTGGGAGGGGGTGTGTACCGTAAAAGGGGGACACCCCTTCCCACACCTTCCCCCCCCCCCCCCCCCCCCCCCCGCTCAGTCGCTCCGCTCCCTCGCAATGTCTCAATCTCACCCGGCTCAAAGTTGGCAACCCTGTGAGTGTGGTTGGGCATGAGCCCCTACACACAACAAATCGTGAGCCCCCTTAGCTCTTTGCCCCCCCCCCCCCCCCAATCCAAAACTGCTTCCGGCGCGTCTGCTCAGAAAAAAACGTTTTCCGAAAACAATCCTCGAAAGACGACATTCCCTTGCGAAAATCAATTGTACGCGGCGATACTAATGTTCCAAGCACAATCTTAATAATGTATGGAAACACCTGTCATTTTTCTTCAAAACTTTACAATCTTAAAGGGCTCTGGTAACATTGCCGAATCCTCAAAATCCAATTGGAATTCTAGTGGTTCCCTTATAAGCATGGGGTTTCGTTTTTTGAAATTTCCCTTTCGTTAAAAAGATAATTACGATTGAAGTGTTCAGATATTAGACTATCCACTGGATAGTCATAACCGTGTACAAAGGCAGTGCAATGAGTAAGTGAATATCAATTTGCAGTTTTGCTCATTACTCGGCCATATAACGTCCATTTAACATGAAATGTTCACACAATACCTAGTGGACACATCATATAACAACAATATACATTGTATCAACCATTCATCACTTTTTGCACATGTCATCAAAGTTACCAGATCCCTTTAAGAATATGAGATTGGTTCTATTATTCATAATCGGTGTTCAGATACACGTAGAAAAGGACGCATTCCGTAAAATTATCTTCGAAAAACAAAATACTCTAGAATTAATGCATTATATGGCCGTGAAACGAAAGTTCCACGCATACCACATGATTTTTTTAGAAATTATGGTTCGGGAAAAAAAAAACAATGGTGAATCATAACACCTGTCATTTTCTTTAAAAAGTTCAAATTATAAAAGTTGGAGAATATTTATATTTGTTATGATCGATGTTCAGGTACATATCATAATTACAGAATTCCAAAATAATCTTTAAAGGGATCTAGTAACATTGTCCAGATCCACAAAACTTACTTAGAACTCTAGTGGTTCTCTCATACCGTATTGTATTCATATTACCAATAGAAGCATGGAACAGGTTTTATTTTTGTCGATCTTCCATTTCGTTGAAAAGGTATTTACGATTCAAGTGTTCGGATTTGTAATTATCCACTGGAAATGTATAACTCTGTAGAAAGTCAGTGCAATGAATTAGCGAATATCCTTTTGCATTTCGCTCATAATTTAGCCATATTATTCATCCAGTAACGTGAATTTTGCACACATTCCTCAGTGGACAGATCAGATCAAACCAATACGCATTTTATTAACTATTCATTACGTTTTGTACATTTTAACAAAGTTACTAGATCCATTTAAAAGCCGAATATCTATTTTTAAAACAAATAAAGGTAACAAACTTGTTACGGCCGTGATACTGAATTCCCAAGCATGCCACATGATTTTAGAAAAATGTAGATGGGATAAATCATCTCAATAATGAATCAACCCTGCCTGAAAGAACACACTCATCCACAGAGTAAACACACTGTAAACACACTGTGTTTCACAGTGTGGTCCATAATGTTAAATTCGAGCGTTTTCTTACAACTCACACTTGTGAACACACTGCGATCACTGTGAAAACACTGTGAGGGCACCCTCGCCACAGTGTGAAATTACCTGCGTTCACATGTGTGTAAAAAGGTGCACTCACACTGTGCATCTCAGCAATTTCACAGTGCGTTCACAGTGTGAGATGGCTTTTACACTGTGAAAACGCTCGAATTTAACATAGCGATCCACACCATGAAACACAGTGTGTTCACAGTGTGAATTGGCTTTCACACTGTGAAAACGCTCGAGTTCAACATAGTGATCCACACCGTGACACACTGAGTGTGTTCACAGTGTGAGTTGGCTTTCATACTGTGAAAACGCTAGAATTCAACATAGTGATCCACACTGTGAAACACCGTGTGTTCACATTGTGTTCACAGTGTGAGTTGGCTTTCACACTGTGAATACGCTCGAATTTAACATAGTGATCCACACTGTAAAACACAGTGCGTTCACATTGTGTTCACAGTGTGAGTTGGCTTTCACACTGTGAAAACGCTCGAATTTAACATTGTGATCCACACCATGAAACACAGTGTGTACACATTGTGTTCACAGTGTGAGTTGGCTTTCACACTGTGAAAACGCTAGAATTCAACATCGTGGCCCACACTGTGAAACATAGTGTGTTCACTTTGTGTTCACAGTGTGAGTTGGCTTTCACACTGTGAATACGCTCGAATTTAACATAGTGATCCACACCGTGAAACACAGTGCGTTCACATTGTGTTCACAGTGTGAGTTGGCTTTTACACTGTGAATACGCTCAAATTTAACATAGTGATCGTTCACAGTGTGAGTTGGCTTTTACACTGTGAAAACGCTCGAATTCAACATAGTGAGCCACACCGTGAAACACAGTGTGTTCACAGTGTGAGTTGGCTTTCACACTGTGAAAACGCTCGAATTTAATATAGTAATCCACACTGTGAAACATAGTGTGTTCTCGGATATTTTGATGTTTAAATGATCGATGGTCAGATATAAATTATAGTACAAGAACGAGTTCCAAAATATTCATTGTAATAATATTTATATAGCGCCTTATATGATTAATAACCATCTCTAAGCGCTTTACAAAAATAAAAGCAAAACATTTCCGCATTCGTAGTACATCATTATAGTACATGATAGCCACGCTTTCTTAATTTAGATATTTGAAATAGAAGTAAATGTACTTAAAATGGATCTAGTAACATTGTCAAAATCCCCCAAATCCAGATGGAATGCAGCTAGCGGTTCCCTAATACCTTGTTGTCTTCGTATTAACAATAGAAGCATGGGACAGGATTCGGTTATTCGAATTTCCCTTTAATTAAAAAGGTATTTATGTTTGAAGTGTTCAAACGTTAAACTACCCACTGGATAGTCGCATCCGTGTACAAAGTGAGTGCAATGAGTCAGTGAATAAATCGGTGCAGTTTTGCTGATTACACAGCCGCATAACGTCTATTTAACTTGACATTTTCACACAATACCCAGTGGACATATTATATAACGCCAATATACATTGTATCAACCATTCATCACTTTTTTGCACATGTCAACAAAGTTACTAGATCCCTTTCATATTTCAATAGATAATATAATACGAGCATCATTCTTTCATCATTTTCCTCCACGTGATTCAATAACTCTATTACATTCAACCATAATCACAAAGAGCTTGTACAGTCCGCTTGTACCTTATCAAAAACGGATTATGATAACATAAAAAATAAATGGGTTTTCTTTCTTCAAACTTCTCCCTAATAATTATTGAGATATTTTATGATGATTGAATAAAGAACTTGCTGAAACGCGTTTCGACTGAAGCCAAAATTGATTATAATTATGACAATGATGGTCGTCTGGTGTACATTAATAGAAGTCTCAAATACCACTTTTGGAGAAAAAATCGTACGAAGTTATTTTGTTTGTATACCAAAACAGATACGAAATGATGTGGTTTTGATTGTTAAAGTGTCAAAACGCCCTTGGTGTGATACATTCCTAAAGGATTATTGGAATTACGAGATATAGTTTGTGGGGAAATCCGTGTATCTGCTTCCGGGATGTGTCTTCGCATGTCTAATCAACAAAATTGCATACTACCTGCCAATCGGACAAATTGCTATACCAAAATAAGATGACGTTCATAGGCGTATTTATAGGAGACGGGGCTGGGGGCTGCAGCCCCCCCCCCCCCCCCCCCCCTGGAGTTTGAAAATGGCCATATTGCTTGTTCTTGCTTTATGCCCATAAAGCAACAACAATTCGGGCAAAGCATGTCATATTCGGCCAAAACTATGTCATATTCGGCCAAAACTATGTCATATTCGGGCAAAACATATATGTCATATTCGGGCAAATCCGTGTCCTATTCGGTAAAAATCATCTCAAATACGGGCAAAATCATGTTATCTTCGAACTTAACCATCACAAACATATCAATTTCTGGCATCAAGGAAGACGAAGACTTTTTTCTTTTCTTTTTTTGTTGTTGCTCAGTGTAAGTTGAAAAACGGGAAGGATACTTATTCAGGCACAAAACCTCAGCCCCCCGAGAAATCATGTGCTCATCATACGCACATGATGACGTTTATTTCTTTGACCGTATATGACCCCTATATGACACTATACTGATAAAGAACGGATTCAATACTTCCGAAGTTGTCTGGTAGTGAAGTCACTTCTTTTGTTACGTAACATTGTACTGGTTCTAAACAACATGTCATATAATTCGGGTTTTTTTGGTAGTGGGTTGAGGTTGGGTAGATTTCCTGACGTTTGTCATGTTGGTTATAACCATTACCAATTTACCACATGACTATGAATAGCTGGAACACGCACAAATTCCCTAATGTTTTGTTTTTGATTTTTTATAACATGTCCTTTTACAGTTTTATCGGGCTTTTGGTAGCGGGTTGTCAGAAGTTGTGTAGCTTTCCTTATGTTGGTTAGAATCATTACCCATGGCTATGAATAGCTGAAACGTCACACTCTGGACATTTTGAAATTCTCGTTTTTTGCTTTTTAGTTTGTTTGTTTGTTTGTTTGTTTGTTTGTTTGTTGTTTTGTTTTTGTTGTTGTTGTTTTGTCTTTTGTTTGGGGGGGGGGGGGGGGGTCGGGTGGGATATATAACATAATAATGGTACTATATAAATAATCTGTCCTTTTATCGGGATTTTGGTAGAAAGCTGGATGATTTTCTTCTAAGCAACCGCTCGTTCTGCTGAGGTTTCTAGCTTGCCTGACGTTGTGTATAACCATTACTGATCATTATGGCAATGAATAACTGTGACATACCTTCAATATTCTTTTCCGAACTTCCATAATGTTTATGTTTCCATAGTAATGGTTCTAAACAACTTATTCTGTTATCGGGCTTTTGGTAGACGTGGGTAGAAGCCGGATGATATCCTTCTTAGCCGCCGCTAGGACTACAGTTTTGTAGCTTGCCTGACATTGTTTAGAATGTACTCTCTAGAATATATTCTGAACATTTTACAATGTTATGCTTTCAAACCAAATTGTGTGTTTTATTTCAAAACATGTATTTAGAGGGGTAATACAGTTGTGGTAAGGCTGAAGTAACTTTTATTACAAATGGTTAAGTTTATGGATATTTCAGCCATTTCTGAACCGATTTTGATCAAATAAAGTTTATTGTCATTAAAAGTGTATGCTCTTTCAAATTTGACACTCAGTTTTTCATTATCGCACAAAAATGTATTTTGTGTAGCACCCTCTATACCAAAACTCAACTATCCCTTTAAAGTAAAACGCATGTTATCATTTAAAAAAGTGCCATTAAAACACAAGAGGGCGCTCTCTAAAAAAAGCATTGGTTTCAACCATGCTCATACAAAATTATGCTGTTTTGTTGAAAGAATGATCAAATAGAGAGATCATCAACAACTATTTTTAAACCTCTTTTGAAAATTTTTGAAAAAGTATAAGGATTGTTTTAATTTTTTTTGATATCTTCGAATATATCTGGGCCCCAGATTTATTACGATCGGATATATCTATTGATATTTCAGCCGTTTCTGAACCGGTTCTGATCAAATAAAGTTTATTCTGCCACTCAAATTGGATGCTATTTCAAATTTTACACTCAGTTTGTCATTATCTCACCCAAAAAAATGTCTTGCAGCGCGCAGTCTATAGCCTACCAAAATTGAACTACCCCTTTAAATTTTACAAAGCAATACATGGCTTTCCATACTTTGAGTTCAACTTAGGATCTTTGTGAAACGCCCCCGTGTAATATGTGTATATCGTAGCAAGGTGTTTTTTCTTCTTCAAATGATTGAGGGTGTCGCCCCCCCCCCCCCCCCCCCCCCCCCTCACCCCGTACCCCCATCACTCATGCAGCGTCATTAAAAGTAAACATACCCCATTTCAGGGCAGATGACATTAAACATTTGATGAAAGAGAAGTAAAGGCCCGGTCACATATCACCGGGTAGCGTGAACGGATGCCTGACGGAGAGTAACATTTTCAATCCGTTC
>JBAMJV010008778.1:0-57870 GCA_037951105.1 Echinarachnius parma
CCCTCCCCCTATCCTCGTGTCAGAACCTGTCTACGCCACTGCTCCATACCATACACTATAAACAGGTAAAGATGTGGTAGAGTAAGGGAGTAAATGGCAACGGGAAAGTAGCCCCCACCTTATGTGTAATGGTGATAAGGGAGTATAGGTGTTAGGAGGATGTGTAATGGTGATAAGGGAGTATAGGTGTTAGGAGGATGAGAGGGGTCCCGCTCCTAAAGATATGGATTGTCCCTCTAAAAATAAAAGTGTTACAGATAGGAATTATCCTTCGTTATCTTGACACCTCCCCGATTTTCATCCAAGAAAATTGGAAGAGAAAGTGATAAGGGGTAGCTCACAACCTTATGAGAAAGGTTGTAGTAGCCTTTCTTTCACGAATTAATGCCCCCCCCCCCTAAACAAAAATATAAATAAATAAATGAAATAAAGGTACTCGCACGCAATCCTGACCCCCTACCTGAAGAAGGTAAACTGGAAGAGTAATGAAGAATGGGACAGACAATTGCGCTACATGGAAGGAAAACCATCGCAATCTTGACGTTGCTCGACCCCCATGTACAAGGGCGTCGATTTTTTCTTGCCATTGGGGGGGGGGGGGGGGGGGTGATTCGTCATTTTGACCATCTCTGGCGAGGGAGCGAAGCGACAACCCAGCAGCGTGCCTGGGTTTTTATGGCTGAGTGTGAGGGGTGGGGGGGGGGGGGGGTTAGGGGAAGATTATTAGTGCACATTGCAAGCATCATGTTATTAGCTGGGCGTTGTCGAATATATGAACTTTAGCCTGATAGATACATATTTGCAAGCATTCTGATGGAACCCTGCATAACATCAATCATTGGATACCCACATTGGGAAGCTTAATTGGGGGGTCCAGGGGGCGGAGCCCCCGGAAGCCGGAAGCTTTGGGATTTGTAATATCCAGATATTATTATGATTTTGCTGTAATTTAGATTGGAAGATTATAAGTGCACATTGCCAGATCCTGCTATAATAAGGGGATGAATTTTACTCTGATAGATTATACTGTCGATTGCAATCATCCTGATGGAACCCTGAATAGAATAAGTCAAGGAATACCCACATTGGAAAGCTTATTGGGGGTCCAGGAGGCGAAGCCCCCGTAAGCTTTGGGATTTGTAATATCCAGAAATACAATAATGAATAGTTAGCTCAATTTTAGTGAGCGAAGCCGCACAAGCAGAGTTGGCAGAATCGCCTGACAGTTCGCCAAGAGAGAAGTGCTCAATAAAACTATTTAATGAGTACAGGGCTAGGAACGGGTCAAATAACCTTAATGGGGATTCCAGGGGCGCAGCCCCGGAAGATTTTGGATTTGGGGAGTTTATCATTGTCAAAAAAGGGTTTAAATAAAAATGTAGTAACAACTTCCATTCATGAGAATTCAACATCACACACGACTAACTAAAAAGCCCTTTAACATTCTAATAGAGCCGTTCAAACTCAAAATGGCGCTCTCTAAAAACTCATTGGTTTAAACCATTTTAAATAAAATATTGCGCATGTGAAGGTTTGTAAAAATAGTGATTAGAGTGATTAGAGAGATAATCAACAACTATTAAAGAACTTCTTTTTAAATTTTCTTCTTTTTTACAAATTTGTAACGGTTTGTTCAAAATTATCTAATATGTGTGAGGCCCCACATTTATTACAAATGGTTATGTTTATGGATATTTCGGTCGTTTCTGAACCGATTTTGATCAAATAAAGTTTATTCTGTCAACTCAACTCAACTCAACTCAACTATCCCTTTAAGTAACCAAATAAATCTCTTATCTGCATGTATGTATCCGAGCTCGTGGATGGTGGTTACGAACTGAGTGATTGCGATTGTGATTGAAAACCAGATATACACTTGGCCACCCAGACAAGACAATACAGCACATCGTGCGTCATCATCATCATTATCTTCATCCTATAACATTTGTCCATCAAACGACATTTCGTTACAATATCAATAAATATATCAGATCGGAATAATCTTGTCCGATGCCTAATTTGTTTTCCCTGCTGCCTATTCCTTTTCGAGACCGAGGGAATTGGTTGAAAGTCCTCTCAGTGAGTGGGGGGGGGGGGGGGGGGATGGGGGGGGGATGGGGGGGGGGGATGGGGGGGGGGGGGGGACGGGCTTGTCAAATGTGTTTTTTTCTCGCTTTTTCGCTTGTCGAAACCAGGCGCGCTGTAAGCAGTTTTGGATTTGTGTGGGGGGGGGGGGGGGATATCACTAGTTAGATAGCAACAAAAAAAAACTTGCGATTGTGGTCTTTACACATATCTGGAAAATCTAGCGAAAGGGGAAGAGGGGGGAGGGGGGGGGGGAGGGGGGGGGGAGGGGGGAGGGGGGGGGGGACTCGAGGGGCCCTCGATCATCCCGGCTTTTATGTGTATGCCCGGATTTTGTAAGTTGCAAGTTTTGATTGCAGTGCATGTTGTTGATTCATGGGCTTTGGATAGTAATATAAAGAAAATAACATGCGATGGAGATAGGTGGCTGCCCGGTCCATGTGGACTAGGGCACTTTGGGGCACTTATATTTATTTTAGTGATAATTTGTTATTTTCAATTTTTTTTATATTATACATTCCCTTTAATAATGGTCAATTTGACCACCTTAAACCACATGGACCGGGTCAAGCTAACCTTTTCCGGGTTCCTCTTATGATGTTTGACCACTTGAGATAGGTGGCTGTCCGGTCCATGTGGACTAGGGCACTTTGGGGCACTTATATATATTTTAGTGATAATTTGTTATTTTCAATTTTTTTCAATATTATACATGTCCTTTAATAATGGTCAATTTGACCACCTTAAACCACATGGACCGGGTCAAGCTAACTTTTTCTGGGTTCCTCTTATGATGTTTGACCACTTGAGATAGGTGGCTGCCCGGTCCATGTGGACTAGGGCACTTTGGGGCACTTATATATATTTTAGTGATAATTTGTTATTTTCAATTTTTTTTATATTATACATTTCCTTTAATAATTGGTCAATTTGACCACCTTAAACCACATGGACCGGGTCAAGCTAACTTTTTCTGGGTTCATCTTATGATGTTTGACCACTTGAGATAGGTGGCTGCCCGCTCCATGTGGACAAGGGCACTTTGGGGCACATATATATATTTTAGTGATAACTTGTTATTTTCAATTTTGTTTATATTATACATTTCCTTTAATAATGGTCAATTTGACCACCTTAAACCACATGGACCGGGTCAAGCTAACTTTTTCTGGGTTCATCTTATGATGTTTGACCACTTGAGATAGGTGGCTGCCCGGTCCATGTGGACAAGGGCACTTTGGGGCACATATATATATTTTAGTGATAACTTGTTATTTTCATTTTTTTTATATTATGCATGTCCTTTAATAATGGTCAATTTGACCACCTTAAACCACATGGACCGGGTCAAGCTAACTTTTCCAGGTTCCTCTTATGATGTTTGACCACTTGAGATAGGTGGCTGCCCGGTCCATGTGTACTAGGGCACTTTGGGGCAGTTATATATATTTTAGTGATAATTTGTTATTTTCAATTTTTTTTTATATTATACATTTCCTTTAATAATGGTCAATTTGACCACCTTAAACCACATGGACCGGGTCAAGCTAACTTTTTCTGGGTTCATCTTATGATGTTTGACCACGTCAGATAGGTGGCTGCCCGCTCCATGTGGACAAGGGCACTTTGGGGCACATATATATATTTTAGTGATAACATGTTATTTTCAATTTTTTTTTAAATATTATACATGTCCTTTAATAATGGTCAAATTGACCACCTTAAACCACATGGACCGGGTCAAGCTAACTTTTTCTGGGTTCCTCTTATGATGTTTGACCACTTCAGATAGGTGGCTGCCCGGTCCATGTGGACTAGGGCACTTTGGGGCTCTTATATATATTTTAGTGATAATTTGTTATTTTCAATTTTGTTTATATTATACATTTCCTTTAATAATGGTCAATTTGACCACCTTAAACCACATGGACCGGGTCAAGCTAACTTTTTCTGGGTTCCTCTTATGATGTTTGACCACTTCAGATAGGTGGCTGCCCGGTCAATGTGGACTAGGGCACTTTGGGGCTCTTATATATATTTTAGTGATAATTTGTTATTTTCAATTTTTTTCAATATTATACATGTCCTTTAATAATGGTCAATTTGACCACCTTAAACCACATGGACCGGGTCAAGCTAACTTTTTCTGGGTTCCTCTTATGATGTTTGACCACTTGAGATAGGTGGCTGCCCGCTCCATGTGGACAAGGGCACTTTGGGGCACATATATATATTTTAGTGATAATTTGTTATTTTCAATTTTGTTTATATTATACATTTCCTTTAATAATGGTCAATTTGACCACCTTAAACCACATGGACCGGGTCAAGCTAACTTTTTCTGGGTTCATCTTATGATGTTTGACCACTTGAGATAGGTGGCTGCCCGGTCCATGTGGACAAGGGCACTTTGGGGCACAAATATATATTTTAGTGATAACATGTTATTTTCAATTTTTTTTAAAATATTATACATGTCCTTTAATAATGGTCAAATTGACCACCTTAAACCACATGGACCGGGTCAAGCTAACTTTTTCTGGGTTCCTCTTATGATGTTTGACTACTTGAGATAGGTGGCTGCCCGGTCCATGTGGACTAGGGCACTTTGGGGCACTTATATATATTTTAGTGATAATTTGTTATTTTCAATTTTTTTCAATATTATACATGTCCTTTAATAATGGTCAATTTGACCACCTTAAACCACATGGACCGGGTCAAGCTAACTTTTTCTGGGTTCCTCTTATGATGTTTGACCACTTCAGATAGGTGGCTGCCCGGTCCATGTGGACTAGGGCACTTTGGGGCTCTTATATATATTTTAGTGATAATTTGTTATTTTCAATTTTGTTTATATTATACATTTCCTTTAATAATGGTCAATTTGACCACCTTAAACCACATGGACCGGGTCAAGCTAACTTTTTCTGGGTTCCTCTTATGATGTTTGACCACTTCAGATAGGTGGCTGCCCGGTCAATGTGGACTAGGGCACTTTGGGGCTCTTATATATATTTTAGTGATAATTTGTTATTTTCAATTTTTTTCAATATTATACATGTCCTTTAATAATGGTCAATTTGACCACCTTAAACCACATGGACCGGGTCAAGCTAACTTTTTCTGGGTTCCTCTTATGATGTTTGACCACTTGAGATAGGTGGCTGCCCGGTCCATGTGGACTAGGGCACTTTGGGGCACATATATATATTTTAGTGATAAATTGTTATTTTTATATTTTTTTATAGTATACATTTCCTTTAATAATGGTCAATTTGACCACCTTAAACCACATGGACCGGGTCAAGCTAACTTTTTCTGGGTTCCTCTTATGATGTTTGACCACTTCAGATAGGTGGCTGCCCGGTCAATGTGGACTAGGGCACTTTGGGGCTCTTATATATATTTTAGTGATAATTTGTTATTTTCAATTTTTTTCAATATTATACATGTCCTTTAATAATGGTCAATTTGACCACCTTAAACCACATGGACCGGGTCAAGCTAACTTTTTCTGGGTTCCTCTTATGATGTTTGACCACTTGAGATAGGTGGCTGCCCGGTCCATGTGGACTAGGGCACTTTGGGGCACTTATATATATTTTAGTGATAATGTGTTATATTTCATTTTTCTTTTTTAATATAATATACATTTCCTTTAATAATGGTCAATTTGACCACCTTAAACCACATGGACCGGGTCAAGCTAACTTTTTCTGGGTTCATCTTATGATGTTTGACCACGTCAGATAGGTGGCTGCCCGCTCCATGTGGACAAGGGCACTTTGGGGCACATATATATATTTTAGTGATAATTTGTTATTTTCAATTTTGTTTATATTATACATTTCCTTTAATAATGGTCAATTTGACCACCTTAAACCACATGGACCGGGTCAAGCTAACTTTTTCTGGGTTCCTCTTATGATGTTTGACCACTTGAGATAGGTGGCTGCCCGGTCCATGTGGACTAGGGCACTTTGGGGCACTTATATATATTTTAGTGATAATTTGTTTTTTTCAATTTTTTTTCATATTATACATTTCCTTTAATAATGGTCAATTTGACCACCTTAAACAACATGGACCGGGTCAAGCTAACCTTTTCCGGGTTCCTCTTATGATGTTTGACCACTTGAGATAGGTGGCTGTCCGGTCCATGTGGACTAGGGCACTTATATATATTTTAGTGATAATTTGTTATTTTCAATTTTTTTCAATATTATACATGTCCTTTAATAATGGTCAATTTGACCACCTTAAACCACATGGACCGGGTCAAGCTAACTTTTTCTGGGTTCCTCTTATGATGTTTGACCCCTTGAGATAGGTGGCTGCCCGGTCCATGTGGACTAGGGCACTTTGGGGCACTTATATATATTTTAGTGATAATTTGTTATTTTCAATTCTTTTCAATATTATACATGTCCTTTAATAATGGTCAATTTGACCACCTTAAACCACATGGACCGGGTCAAGCTAACTTTTTCTGGGTTCCTCTTATGATGTTTGACCACTTGAGATAGGTGGCTGCCCGGTCCATGTGGACTAGGGCACTTTGGGGCACTTATATATATTTTAGTGATAATTTGTTATTTTCAATTTTTTTTATATTATACATTTCCTTTAATAATGGTCAATTTGACCACCTTAAACCACATGGACCGGGTCAAGCTAACCTTTTCCGGGTTCCTCTTATGATGTTTGACCACTTGAGATAGGTGGCTGTCCGGTCCATGTGGACTAGGGCACTTTGGGGCACTTATATATATTTCAGTGATAATTTGTTATTTTCAATTTTTTTCAATATTATACATGTCCTTTAATAATGGTCAATTTGACCACCTTAAACCACATGGACCGGGTCAAGCTAACTTTTTCTGGGTTCCTCTTATGATGTTTGACCACTTGAGATAGGTGGCTGCCCGGTCCATGTGGACTAGGGCACTTTGGGGCACTTATATATATTTTAGTGATAATTTGTTATTTTCAATTTTTTTCAATATTATACATGTCCTTTAATAATGGTCAATTTGACCACCTTAAACCACATGGACCGGGTCAAGCTAACTTTTTCTGGGTTCCTCTTATGATGTTTGACCACTTGACATAGGTGGCTGCCCGGTCCATGTGGACTAGGGCACTTTGGGGCACTTATATATATTTTAGTGATAATTTGTTATTTTCAATTTTTTTTATATTATACATTTCCTTTAATAATGGTCAATTTGACCACCTTAAACCACATGGACCGGGTCAAGCTAACCTTTTCCGGGTTCCTCTTATGATGTTTGACCACTTGAGATAGGTGGCTGTCCGGTCCATGTGGACTAGGGCACTTTGGGGCACTTATATATATTTCAGTGATAATTTGTTATTTTCAATTTTTTTAAATATTATACATGTCCTTTAATAATGGTCAATTTGACCACCTTAAACCACATGGACCGGGTCAAGCTAACTTTTTCTGGGTTCATCTTATGATGTTTGACCACTTGAGATAGGTGGCTGCCCGGTCCATGTGGACAAGGGCACTTTGGGGCACATATATATATTTTAGTGATAACATGTTATTTTCAATTTTTTTTTTAATATTATACATGTCCTTTAATAATGGTCAAATTGACCACCTTAAACCACATGGACCGGGTCAAGCTAACTTTTTCTGGGTTCCTCTTATGATGTTTGACCACTTCAGATAGGTGGCTGCCCGGTCCATGTGGACTAGGGCACTTTGGGGCTCTTATATATATTTTAGTGATAATTTGTTATTTTCAATTTTGTTTATATTATACATTTCCTTTAATAATGGTCAATTTGACCACCTTAAACCACATGGACCGGGTCAAGCTAACTTTTTCTGGGTTCCTCTTATGATGTTTGACCACTTCAGATAGGTGGCTGCCCGGTCAATGTGGACTAGGGCACTTTGGGGCTCTTATATATATTTTAGTGATAATTTGTTATTTTCAATTTTTTTCAATATTATACATGTCCTTTAATAATGGTCAATTTGACCACCTTAAACCACATGGACCGGGTCAAGCTAACTTTTTCTGGGTTCCTCTTATGATGTTTGACCACTTGAGATAGGTGGCTGCCCGGTCCATGTGGACTAGGGCACTTTGGGGCACATATATATATTTTAGT
Organism: Echinarachnius parma; assembly: GCA_037951105.1. Classification (NCBI taxonomy): domain Eukaryota; kingdom Metazoa; phylum Echinodermata; class Echinoidea; order Clypeasteroida; family Echinarachniidae; genus Echinarachnius; species Echinarachnius parma. The sequence continues at coordinate 8,239 of JBAMJV010008778.1, forward strand.
GATAAATTGTTATTTTTATATTTTTTTATAGTATACATTTCCTTTAATAATGGTCAATTTGACCACCTTAAACCACATGGACCGGGTCAAGCTAACTTTTTCTGGGTTCCTCTTATGATGTTTGACCACTTCAGATAGGTGGCTGCCCGGTCAATGTGGACTAGGGCACTTTGGGGCTCTTATATATATTTTAGTGATAATTTGTTATTTTCAATTTTTTTCAATATTATACATGTCCTTTAATAATGGTCAATTTGACCACCTTAAACCACATGGACCGGGTCAAGCTAACTTTTTCTGGGTTCCTCTTATGATGTTTGACCACTTGAGATAGGTGGCTGCCCGGTCCATGTGGACTAGGGCACTTTGGGGCACTTATATATATTTTAGTGATAATGTGTTATATTTCATTTTTCTTTTTTAATATAATATACATGTCCTTGAATAATGGTCAATTTGACCACCTTAAACCACATGGACCGGGTCAAGCTAACCTATTCTGGGTTCCTCTTACGATGTTTGACCACTTGAGATAGGTGGCTGCCCGGTCCATGTGGACTAGGGCACTTTGGGGCACTTATATATATTTTAGTGATAATGTGTTATATTTCATTTTTCTTTTTTAATATAATATACATGTCCTTGAATAATGGTCAATTTGACCACCTTAAACCACATGGACCGGGTCAAGCTAACCTTTTCCGGGTTCCTCTTATGATGTTTGACCACTTGAGATAGGTGGCTGTCCGGTCCATGTGGACTAGGGCACTTTGGGGCACTTATATATATTTCAGTGATAATTTGTTATTTTCAATTTTTTTCAATATTATACATGTCCTTTAATAATGGTCAATTTGACCACCTTAAACCACATGGACCGGGTCAAGCTAACTTTTTCTGGGTTCCTCTTATGATGTTTGACCACTTGAGATAGGTGGCTGCCCGGTCCATGTGGACTAGGGCACTTTGGGGCACTTATATATATTTTAGTGATAATTTGTTATTTTCAATTTTTTTCAATATTATACATGTCCTTTAATAATGGTCAATTTGACCACCTTAAACCACATGGACCGGGTCAAGCTAACTTTTTCTGGGTTCCTCTTATGATGTTTGACCACTTGACATAGGTGGCTGCCCGGTCCATGTGGACTAGGGCACTTTGGGGCACTTATATATATTTTAGTGATAATTTGTTATTTTCAATTTTTTTTATATTATACATTTCCTTTAATAATGGTCAATTTGACCACCTTAAACCACATGGACCGGGTCAAGCTAACCTTTTCCGGGTTCCTCTTATGATGTTTGACCACTTGAGATAGGTGGCTGTCCGGTCCATGTGGACTAGGGCACTTTGGGGCACTTATATATATTTCAGTGATAATTTGTTATTTTCAATTTTTTTAAATATTATACATGTCCTTTAATAATGGTCAATTTGACCACCTTAAACCACATGGACCGGGTCAAGCTAACTTTTTCTGGGTTCATCTTATGATGTTTGACCACTTGAGATAGGTGGCTGCCCGGTCCATGTGGACAAGGGCACTTTGGGGCACATATATATATTTTAGTGATAACATGTTATTTTCAATTTTTTTTTAAATATTATACATGTCCTTTAATAATGGTCAAATTGACCACCTTAAACCACATGGACCGGGTCAAGCTAACTTTTTCTGGGTTCCTCTTATGATGTTTGACCACTTCAGATAGGTGGCTGCCCGGTCCATGTGGACTAGGGCACTTTGGGGCTCTTATATATATTTTAGTGATAATTTGTTATTTTCAATTTTGTTTATATTATACATTTCCTTTAATAATGGTCAATTTGACCACCTTAAACCACATGGACCGGGTCAAGCTAACTTTTTCTGGGTTCCTCTTATGATGTTTGACCACTTCAGATAGGTGGCTGCCCGGTCAATGTGGACTAGGGCACTTTGGGGCTCTTATATATATTTTAGTGATAATTTGTTATTTTCAATTTTTTTCAATATTATACATGTCCTTTAATAATGGTCAATTTGACCACCTTAAACCACATGGACCGGGTCAAGCTAACTTTTTCTGGGTTCCTCTTATGATGTTTGACCACTTGAGATAGGTGGCTGCCCGGTCCATGTGGACTAGGGCACTTTGGGGCACATATATATATTTTAGTGATAAATTGTTATTTTTATATTTTTTTATAGTATACATTTCCTTTAATAATGGTCAATTTGACCACCTTAAACCACATGGACCGGGTCAAGCTAACTTTTTCTGGGTTCCTCTTATGATGTTTGACCACTTCAGATAGGTGGCTGCCCGGTCAATGTGGACTAGGGCACTTTGGGGCTCTTATATATATTTTAGTGATAATTTGTTATTTTCAATTTTTTTCAATATTATACATGTCCTTTAATAATGGTCAATTTGACCACCTTAAACCACATGGACCGGGTCAAGCTAACTTTTTCTGGGTTCCTCTTATGATGTTTGACCACTTGAGATAGGTGGCTGCCCGGTCCATGTGGACTAGGGCACTTTGGGGCACTTATATATATTTTAGTGATAATGTGTTATATTTCATTTTTCTTTTTTAATATAATATACATGTCCTTGAATAATGGTCAATTTGACCACCTTAAACCACATGGACCGGGTCAAGCTAACCTATTCTGGGTTCCTCTTACGATGTTTGACCACTTGAGATAGGTGGCTGCCCGGTCCATGTGGACTAGGGCACTTTGGGGCACTTATATATATTTTAGTGATAATGTGTTATATTTCATTTTTCTTTTTTAATATAATATACATGTCCTTGAATAATGGTCAATTTGACCACCTTAAACCACATGGACCGGGTCAAGCTAACCTATTCTGGGTTCCTCTTACGATGTTTGACCACTTGAGATAGGTGGCTGCCCGGTCCATGTGGACTAGGGCTTTGGGGCACTTATATATATTTTAGTGATATGTTATATTCCATTTTTCTTTTTTAATATAATATACATGTCCTTGAACAAATGGTCAATTTTGACCACCTTAAACCACATGGACCGGGTCAAGCTAACCTATCTTTGGGTTCCTCTTATGATGTTTGACCACTTGAGATAGGTGGCTGCCCGCTCCATGTGGACAAGGGCACTTTGGGCACATATATATATTTTAGTGATAATTTGTTATTTTCAATTTTGTTTATATTATACATGTCCTTTAATAATGTCAATTTGACCACCTTAAAACCACATGGACCGGGTCAAGCTAACTTTTTCTGGGTTCCTCTTATGATGTTTGACAATTGAGATAGGTGGCTGCCCGGTCCATGTGGACTAGGGCACTTTGGGGCACTTTATATATATTTTAGTGATAATTTGTTATTTTCAATTTTTTTCAATATTATACATGTCCTTTAATAATGGTCAATTTGACCACCTTAAACCACATGGACCGGGTCAAGCTAACTTTTTCTGGGTTCCTCTTATGATGTTTGACCACTTGAGATAGGTGGCTGCCCGGTCCATGTGGACTAGGCACTTTGGGGCACTTATATATATTTTAGTGATAATTTGTTATTTTCAATTTTTTTTATATTATACATTTCCTTTAATAATGGTCAATTTGACCACTTTAAACCACATGGACCGGGTCAAGCTAACCTTTTCTGGGTTCCTCTTATGATGTTTGACCACTTGAGATAGGTGGCTGCCCGGTCCATGTGGACTAGGGCACTTTGGGGCACTTATATATATTTTAGTGATAATTTGTTATTTTCAATTTTTTTCAATATTATACATGTCCTTTAATAATGGTCAATTTGACCACCTTAAACCACATGGACCGGGTCAAGCTAACCTTTTCCGGGTTCCTCTTATGATGTTTGACCATAATTGAGATAGGTGGCTGTCCATGTGGCTGTCCATGTGGACTAGGGCACTTTGGGGCACTTATATATACCTATTCTTGGTTCCTCTTACGATGTTTGACCACTTGACGTTCCATGTGTACAAATTATAGAGCCTTTATCGCAAGCCCCCCCCCCCCCCCCCCCCCACCCCCCCCCGCGGATACGCCAATCAGAAATTATACAGCCTTTATTTCCCTATTATGAGGTAAAATGCTGGATAAATGATACGAAAATCGACACAAAACAGGTAAAAAAGATAACTACTTTGAAATTATGACAATTATTTGAGCAATTTTCGAAGATTATAGTTTATTTTGGGTACGTTATATTTATGTTTAGTAAGGTACTCTTCATGAGCGCGTCACGGGCAGCTAGCGGCGTAGCGTGCCGACACCGGTAGCGCCGAAAATTGAATAAGTAAATGAATATCCAATAAGGAAAAAGTAACCAACTTCAGCCCGGTGAAGACTAAAGGTAGAGACATTTACATTAACATTTGGACGTTTTTTTTAACATGTCATACCTTTAGTCCTAGTCCATAGTGTACACGTTCTGTATCTAGCCACTTATCCACCCAAAAAAACCTCCAATTTGGTTGGAAATATTTCGGCTACTCACCTGAATTTTCACGACTAGGCAGATGTTTACCTGTCCCAAAAACGTTTACAAGTTGTAATTTAGGTAAAATTAACACTTTTCCGAGGTAAACACTGCCCGAGTGTTGATGACCAAGAATTTTCCGGTAACATGCTATTCAACGCAATTGCACCTGGTAGTATTGTGACAATGACAATTGACAATGACAATGAATGACAATGAATTTTATTCTCAAATGAATTTTATTCTCAATAACGGCCACTCACGGGGGCATGGGAGAAATACAACAAGTGTATATATACATATATAAACATGATTGTATTCGCCGTGTATACATTTGCATAACACACGGCTCGCGAATAATACCGTTGCATATTGTATAACCTGTACGCGCGCGCGCCGTATCCTCTTATATAATATACAGATAGAGGATACGGCGCGCGCGCGTGCAGGTTCGCGAGCCGTGTGTTATGCAAATGTCTATACACGGCGAATACAATACTACATTGTGCAATTGCGTTGAATAGCATGTTACGGGAATTCTTGGTCATCAAACATCGGGCTGTGTTTACCTCGGAAAAGTGTTAATTTTACCAGAATTACAACTTGTAAACGTATTTGGGACAGCACAATTGCAGAAAGAGAGTAAACATCTGCCTAGTCGTGAAAATTCAGGTGAGTAGCCGAAATATTTCCAACCAAATTGGAGGTTTTTTTGGGTGGATAAGTGGCTAGATACAGAACGTGTACACTATGGACTAGGACTAAAGGTATGACATGTTAAAAAAAACGTCCAAATGTTAATGTAAATGTCTCTACCTTTAGTCTTCTTGGACTAGCACCCCTGCAAAAAATTGATAAAAATAAAATGATTGATTGTCGATTTGGTCTTTCGGAGTTTGAGCTGAGAATGAGATTACATTTCATTTCATTTTACTTATTACTTTTACTTTTTAATTTCCAACAAATATGAAATAATGCATCCATGGCATGCAATGAGCAAAAATATGTGACAATAATTATTTATAACTAATGGTTGGAAAATAATACAGCACTGCGCGCTGCTGAAAAGCAACATTTTGCTTGTAAATTGCAGCACTCTCAAATAATTGAGAGTCTGAAGCAAAAAAAAACATTAGGAAGACGGCATACATTTTTAGACATTATCATTGAACATGTCATACCTAACGCTATAGTGCAAAGCTATATAATTGCATATAGTGACTATTTTTTGCCGACAGAAAACATGACAAAAATCGTACTAGAATTTATTTCTTACCTAAACTTTTACACGACTCGGAATGATAGATCATTATCTTCATAATCCCGGGTCGATTTAGTTTGGATGGGCACAAAATTATGAAATATTGGCAATTTTTTAGTGAAAGCTGTGCGATAGTCAAAGTCTGAAATGGCCGATATACATTATAATTTGTATGTAGTTTTCTGTCAAAAAAAAAGCTTTGCACTATAGCGTTAGGTATGACATGTTCAATGATAATGTCCAAAAATGTATGAAAATGTGTCTTCTTAACGTTTTCTTTGGCTAGAGAGTCTGCATTAGCTTAGCACAAGGGAATGCTAGGAAGACGCATTTTCATACTTGTTTGGACATTATCAATCACATGTCAATCCTAGCGCTCTAGTGCAAAGCTATGCATTTTCATCCGACTATTTTTGCCGAAAGAAAACATGAAATATGTCTTACCTGAATTTTTCCAAGACTTTTAATATGGGATCATTATCTTCATAATCCAGGGTTGATATAGTTTGGATGGGCACAAAAATTGGAAATATCGACGGCTGTGTGATTGTCCGGAGCCTGAAATGGTCGATATATACTGTATATTATATATATACTGTATATTTACTAACAGTGAAAAGCGTGAGTGTGCGATAGCGCAGTTTTTACCGATGTGTGCCTTCCCTTTTAACTGTGCCCAGGAATGCTAATTATGTGTATGTGTGATCTACAGTAGCGTTTCCGTACAAAAGTACATGTTCGTTATCAAGTTAGAGTCGGCGAGAGGCTTCTTTTTTGGAAGGGATAAGACATTTTTGGACTTTTTACTGTCTTCCTCTGTGAAACCAGTATGGCCTGCCCGCACGCATCATCCTTGCATGAAGGTTAACCCCAGATATAATTTCTATTCAGGATTTAAACATTGTAAGCTTACATTCAAGAATAGTTTCATTTGTATTTTCAACACTGTTCAGTGTTGTGTGTTCATGCATTTGATGAAGAGTCTTATTTTTATTTTCCTTCTTTTCAGACAAGCATCAATTATGGCTTTGGGACGAGCACCAAAGATAATATCTGAGATAAAAGGTAAATTATAAATTCTCCTTTTTTACAAGTTAATCCACTTTGCCAGGCCACCGTATTTGTCGGTGTATAAACCGCATCTAGAATTAACTGCACCCCAAACGTTGGGTTGTCATTTTTATTATAACAAAATAATAATAATAATGAATATAAATATTCCATGCCTTTCTCCCTAACTTTTAGTACACAAAAAACATACTTGTTTATGATTTTCGCAAACATTAATAACAGAAAATCCTCAAGCTTTTTTCTGCACAAAAATGCACATACATGTAGCCTATCTCTGTGTATTACCCACACCTCCCTTTTTTGTGGGCTCTTCCATCGGGGAAAAAAATGTGGTTAATACACCAGCAAATACAGTCACTCTTATGAAATATTTGTGAAGTCATGATTTATTTTGGTAACCTTTTCTTTTTTGCAACATAAATACTTTTTTTGCAGTCATAATGGATTTGACTCATGGACAGTACCCACTCATTTCTTGATAGAACTCTAAGGAAAATGAGGGCTTCTTTTCATCTGATTACTTCTCCTCATAAATAATCTTTATAGTAGATTATAGATTCCCATTTATTTATAGCCTATGGAATTATTGGTCTTGATGAAATGAGGACCTAGCAGGAGTGTATTCCTTGAAATGCTCCATAAACCTTTCAGGGCAGCTTAGCTAAACATCAGGGTATGGTATGTAGTACTTTTACCTACACAACAGAACATTTGAAATGGGTTACATGGAAACTATTTTTACTGTTACTAATTCACATTGATGTACATTATTTCTATCCTTTTTGGGGGGCAATTTAAATTGGTATTCCCCCAAAATAAGATATGGACACAAATGTTCATGCATCTAGCATCTATTGTAGAAGTATATTGACCTGTCTTTATAGACCGCCCAAGGGATGCAGAAAATGTGGTCTAAGTTAAAGCAGGTGGTCATTATATTAAGCAAATAACCATCGACTGGGAGGGTGATGGCAACGTGCCGAGGTGATCTGCGAAGGTACTGTCATGCCGAGGCGTAGCCGAGGCATGATAGTTACCTTCGCAGATCACTGACGCAACGTATAGTTTTGCATCCATCACCCGAGTAAGGAGATTTGGTTATTTGCTTTATATCCCTCATATCATTTTGATCACCAACGTCGACCTATAACTAACCCAAAGTGCTCAAATGTTCGGGATATTAGGCAATTGATTAAGTTTTTTTATTTCAATTTTGTCAATCCTGCACATGAACAAGATTTATGATTAAAAGGCTAAGACGCTTATAATACCATTGTCTATTAAGCGTAGCCGCGCGTAAACTTTGCGCACCAGCGCGCTACCCTTCTGCGCACAAATGCGCGCACGCGTACTTGCGCGCCCACATGCGTTCGCATTGGCTGCCGCTGCGTTCTGGGTTGTCATGGGAACAAAACAAATGGGTTGTAAACGTTCGCTGATTCATAATTTAGAGGTTGTTAACAACGTGCCCTATGAGATCACATGCGTAGCAGCAATAAGAACTGTACAAAAGAACTGTGGTTGGGATTTGATGGGAGAAATTATACTTGAACACGTGATGGCGTTTCGACCAATCACATGGCTAGAACATTCTCATGAGGGATATAATAATTAATATAGTAATTAATACACTGTATAGTATGCTGAACCTTTCTTTCTTCTATTTCAATTTCTTACAGCGCATAGAGACATCTATGATATGTAGGCGTGTTATAAATACATTATTATTATTATTATTATTATTTTTATAGACTATGTTTATTTACATTACACTGCTTTCCAAGGAATCAAGAATAGTGGTCTTTATAGACAGGTGGTGGCTAGAACAGGTTTGAATGTATTTGTTGTTGTTGTTGTTGTTTGGTGGCAATCAGTCAAATGTGACTATTGTTGCCAATTACGTTTCTATTAACCCTTTTACCACGGCAATAGATATACTGCTTCAATAGCTATATACGAGATTATTTTACGGACCGGTCGAGTTACCCCACTGAGCGCGCACAAAAGAACCGATCGATATCTGGTTGACCATTGCATTGTATTCGCTTCTATTCAACCTAGCGTGAGTTCGCTGGTCAAGTAGTTCACACAATAGAGGCGATCGATATGCATAGTATAGGGTAAGCGAAGTGAAATTCTGTCCGAAAACTATGATTCTGGCTTGTATGTGTTTGTATACGAATATCCTGAAATTAGACTTGTGTATTACCATGATAAAATTGTAATAAAACTATAATCACGCAACTAGAGTCGGGGGAACTTGATATACATATAGCCAATGTAAGGTTCTGTGGTATGCTAATCAATAATGGTCGAGTACAAAGTCATTTCAGGTGTGAATCTTTATTCATGATAAACACGACAATGCTGCTCACACAGTCAGCCATATGTAGAACACGTAATCTGCTTATACAGTGCACTCTGGTTATGCTGAGTGCACGTACACGGACATCGTAGACATCCACGATGTCCGATACATACTAGTCTATAATATCAGACCCTAGTACTATCAGCACACCTCCCTTTATTTAAAGAAGGTTTCCTTTCTTTTTACACAATTATAATTCATGCATTTCACTTAACATTTTGTTTCTTTATCGCCTTTCAACTTTTACCAATTAAAGCATATTAAACAATCCAGCATCTTTATAATTGTGTGAGTTTCTTTATGTTTCAATTTACTTATATTTTAAAGAACTATTCATTCAATGCATGTTTTTTAAACATTTACAAATACTTCATCATGATGACATATATTTGACTCTTGTGAATTCTATAATCAGTCCATCTGATGGTCTTCATCCAGACATCTGTGGAGAGAACAAAACAACATTGTTAAACATAACAATTACAAATATGACATTTAAACTGAATGCTTTTTGTCATAATAAAATGTAACTTTCACTTTCAATATTTAACAATCTTTTCAAGATTTAATTTCAAAAGTCTTATTTCAATAGTCCTTTTAAACTCTTGTCCATGTTTCTTTTAAAGTCCCAAACATGGATCATGCAAGTCTTTTTATTGTTTATTTTCACTACATTCTATTTATCCTAAAGATCCAAGCGCTCCGGTGGCTTGGAGAGTCGTCCACTCCTGGTGGTCCTGTATGATGACGCTGGTGGTCCTGGCGACGGTGGTCGATCACCTCGTCGTGCGTGGTTGTCGTCATCGTTGACTGCGATGTCCTCGGATTCGCTGTCCGTCTGCGCTGCGAGGATTCCCTCATCTCTGCGTTGTGGCGCCGGTCGAATATGACGTCGATTTCGTCGTCGAATCTCGCCGTTGTCGAGCTGTACCAAATATGAACGATTTGGCAGCCTGGTCCTGATGACCCCGTGTTGTGACCAACGATTGTTCTGCATGTCTTGAAGTCTGACATGATCTCCTACGCTGAACTCTGGTAGGTCTCGAGCGTGTTGGTCATAGTGTCTCTTTTGTTTTGCTTTCTGCCCTTCCTTCCTTTCCCTCACCGTTTGAGGATCGACGTGCTGGGGATCAAGGAGATTGTCCATCATGGGCAAGTTCGATCTCAATCGTCTGCTATACAGGAGTTCCGCCGGCGACTTGCCGCACTCAAGTGGTGTGCTCCTGTAGATCTGTAGCGCTCTGTAGACATCCTGTCCACTTTGTTGGCTCTTGCGAATGAGATTTTTCACAATCTTCACTGCATTCTCTGCAAGTCCATTTGATTGGGGGTAGTATGGACTTGACGTGGTGTGACGGAAGTCCCACTCTGTTGCAAAGCTCTGAAATTCGCGGCTTGCAAACTGCGGACCATTGTCTGTCACTAGCTCACATGGAGTGCCTTGTCTTGAAAAGACTTCTTTCATCTGCAAAATCACTGCATTGCTGCTAGTCGATTTCAGTTGACGGACTTCTACAAACTGTGAATAGTAATCCACTATCACTAGGTAGTCCTTCCTGTTCAGCATGAACAGATCAGCCGCGATTTTCTCCCACGGTCTGTTCGGCACTGCATGAGGCTGCAGACTCTCCGTCTGCTGTTTTGGCTTGTACATCAGGCACGAATGGCAATTTTGTACCATTTCCGCAACGTCTTGATTGATTCTGGGCCAATACAAGACAACTCGTGCACGTCTCTTGCACTTTTCAATGCCCTGGTGACCCTCATGGATCTGACTCAGCATCTGACGCCTCATTGATGCTGGTACAACAATCTTGTTGCCTTTGAGTATCAAGCCTTGAGCTTCAGATAGCTCACTTCTGATGTGCCAGTACTCTCGGATAGCTACTGGACACTGCTGTTTTGATTCAGGCCAGCCATCTTTGATGACTCCTAACAGCTGCTGGAGTGTCTTGTCTTTCTTTGTTTCGTCAACAAACTGTTCTCGTCTGTTGGATGACACTTTCAGGTTCATCATGACTGCATCGACATATATCTTGATGTCTTCTTCGCGCTCCACATTCATGTCAGCCCCTGGATCCACAGCTCTTGACAATGCATCTGCTGTGTACATGTATTTGCCGGGTGTGTAGGATACTGTCAGATCATATCTCTGCACCCTGATGAGCAGGCGTTGAATGCGAAGTGGGCAGTCAGTCAATGGTTTCGTGAACAACGGTATGAGTGGTTTGTGATCTTTATTCATGATAAACACGACAATGCTGCTCACACAGTCAGCCATATGTAGAACACGTAATCTGCTTATACAGTGCACTCTGGTTATGCTGAGTGCACGTACACGGACATCGTAGACATCCACGATGTCCGATACATACTAGTCTATAATATCAGACCCTAGTACTATCAGCACAGCCAAGGGTTCAATCTTTGTATTCAGCCAAATTAGATTGTACTTACAAGGTGCATACATGTATGTTTATGCAATTAATATAGCCCTTGCTCGGAACCGAGAAATCTCGGTTCCCGTATATGAGTAGGCGCAACGGGGACCGAGAATTCTCGGTCCCCGTAGTGATCGGGTTAATTCATTATTCATATATTTTTAGAATATTATAACATTTTATAAATCATCAACAAAAAATTGCTATGGCACCGCAATAAGTATCGCGATATTTTAATATTGCTTTTATATACAAAAATGTAAACATTATTCTTATTTCAATGACAATTGTATTTGCCCCGCAGAGTATATACAAGACCTGAAGAGGAATTATGAGGAAACACAGCTCCCTGTCACAGACGATAGCGTGGCCCTTCACAAGCTGTGCGCAAAGCTGGAGTATATGCTGCAGATTGACATGAAATGTGAGTTAAAACACACCTCAAATAATAATAGTATCAAGCATTTATTAGTAAGTGCCATCTATATCTAGGCAGTATTATATTCCGAGGCGCACAAATAAAAGAAAGAAGATTAAATAGAATACTATGAACGTTAGTCAAATGGGATGTTAGGCTTATTAGCCTACCAAATAACCCTGAATTTAATCGAGTGAATATATTTTAACAAACTGTGTTTAACACATCTGAATTTAATTTTTTGTTTTAATCGGCTTATCCTAATACTAAAGGGTAATCATGTGATGGCTTTTTGGCTTACTGTTTAAGTGCGTATTTCATTTCACTTCTCTTGGGTATCACTAATAATGGAAATAATCAATGTTTTTGAGACCACTACTGGGTATCTGTTTTGACTGACCTCTGGAGGCTGCCATGTTTTTCTGCATGTTACTGCATGAAACGTCATCTAAGCATGCACTAACAAAAGTAGGTTACTATTAGTATGAAAATTCATCTGTATTGGTAATTCATAATATATTGATTTTAAAATTTTGATCACAATACAAATATTTACCTCTCAATGTCTACGACCCGATGATCGATTGTTACGTCACGAAAGGTCAAGTCGGGTCACAACGCTGACGCAGGCTGTAGATGACAGCCACAAATTTCGGAAGTAAATATTTGTATTGTGATCAAAAGTTTAAAATCAATAAAAGTAGGTTACATAACCGAGCTGTTAAGTCTGCTGCTATGTCAATGAATATGTAATCTGCTTTTGTTAGCGCATGCTCAGATGACATTTCATGCGGTACTGTTGGTCAGTCTCCAGTGGTCAGTCAGAACAGATGATAGTGCTCCAAGTTTCTCTTGGTAATATGATTACAATGAGGTATGTGAGAACCGAGCGCTAGATTTATATTGAAGTATAAAGCTGTATGTCACTTGTGTAAATAATATGAGACCGGCTCCCAGAGAATGGGTATAAAGTCGCGATTGGTCTTTAGTACTTAGAGCCTCAAAATCATAAAATATTGTCTTTGGCTGAATTTTTTTACTTTATGGGATTTGATACTTACATGTTTCATCTACATTCTCTGAAAATTTCAGGTCCTTATTCGAATGTTTTATGCCGTAAAAAATGATTTTTCTAAGCAACCTTCATTTCGGTTTCGACCAGAAACTCAGTCAATCCGCGCTGGCTGATCATGATCGATTGTGAAACGAACGCGCCAGCTATATGTGTGTGTGATTCGACCGTACCGCCGCGGCGAGCTGCAAGAGGAAAGCACTGTAGCTGTATATTGATTGGTCAGACTAACCTGAATAGAGTTGTATTGTCCGTGTGTTTTACATTTCCGGGAAGCGTGCGCGGCATTTAACTTACCTGTATAGTAAACGAGTGGTTGGTTTGTTTATAATTCTATGGGTACGGTACCGCATTGAATCGCGCTGGGCATGACGCAAGTGTGCAGTGTGCGTGTGCAGCGTACCATATCATACGGTATCAAACTACGCTTTTCTTTTGTCTACCGGTGGTACAGCGGCGGTACGGTGAATATGATGCGGTGGTTTATGGCGGTACATACATAATACACCGCGGTTGTAATACATGCACATCAAAGGGCAGCACATGGGCTAGTTTGTCGATCAACTGAGACTTAGGGCTGAGGCTTTGTACAATTATGTAATACCGGCGAAAGCGTTGCTGATTGGCCGATGAATAACAGTATAACTGCGCATGCATTATTTCGTTTGCTGATCGATTACGAGCGGAAAGGTGAAAGCGAACCGTTCAACTTCTCGCTCGGTGTGTGAGAATGCTTTTCTGAATGGATGCAAAACTTTAGAAGCGATTTTCTCTGTTGTTTGACAAATCACGGGGCTCTGTTCCATGTTATACATTTGCGTTTTTCTAGCCTTCAAGAAACTCATACTTATCAAGTTGGATATCATTTTAAAGCTGAAATCCTAGAGAATTCAAAACACTACAAATCTCAATTTTGATATTCCCGATGAATTACCCAAATTGACAGAGCCGGTCACATATATAATAATATAAAAAGTATAATCAAATCGTAATCAGTTTCATTACTTAATATGTGAGTCATTGTACAGTCCATGCATCCTTTATAAAATTGTAGGATTTGACTGTCCAATCTTATGTTCTGTTTTGTATTCTCACCTTCCTTCTCACATTTTTTCTTCTTTTTTTTTGATACACACCGCTGATAGCATCTGCTCGATCGGGAATGTTTGCAGGAAAGAAGGACTACTGGGACTATATCTACCAGTGTCTGTACAAGGTCAAAGGTCTTGACGATGGCATACGATTCGTTAGAGGAAAGAGTGAGGTAAGAGATTTACAAACCTACTTTTTTCTTATTGAGCCACTTATACAAGTGTTTCTTCCAATCGAAAGTTTGTTGGAAGGAAAGACTAATGAGACTGTGTCTACTAGTGTCTGTACAAGGTCAAAGGTCTTGATGATGGGATATGATTCTTCAGAGGAAAGAGTGAGGTAAGATGCTTCAATTTAATTCAATTCAGGTTAAATTCATTACATTTCAGAACCAGATGAGCCAATTATACAGTATCTTTTTTGTTTTGTTTCATACATGTACATCTCAAAGCTAAAAAATGTATTTGTTTGAAAGAATGACTTCTCAGACTACATCTACCAGTGTCCGTACAAGGTCAAAGGTCTTGACAATCGCATTGTATTCGTCAGAGGAAAAAGTGATGTGAGCGGTTTAAAAAACCTAATTGTCCTTGAAGAGCCATTTATACAATATGATTACAAGCGTATCTTCCATCAAAAGTTTGTTGGAAGTAAAAAAAAACTACTAGGACTACATCTACCAGTATCCATACAAGGTCAAAGTTCTTGATGATGGGTTAGAGGAAAGAGTGAGGTAAGAGATTTACAAACCTGATTATTCTCATTGAGTCACTTATAAAAAATGTCTCTGGTATCTTTCATCAAAAACAAGAAAATGTTGTTTTGTTGGAAAAGAGAGTTTGTTTGTTTGTTGTAGCCTATGTGAATGTTAAAGGGAACCAGCACCCCAAAATAATATTCTTATAAATGAAACTGTATATTTAGTATTCCTTTCCACCAACAAGTTCAGAAATGTATTCACGCATGCATTTAGAGACAATAGATTCATGGACGATATGCTCAGAATCTGTAAATGAAGTCCAATTGTTTGTTTATTCGTTCTTCTTTTATTCAGGTTAAGACTTCTCTTGGGCGGGGCAGAGCCTTCATACGCTACAGCCTGGCCCATCACAGACTAGGCGACAGTCTTCAACAGTGCTTCAACAACCAAAAAATTACCAGGTATGTGTAAAGACATGCATACAGCATTTTCATTTGACAAGTGTTTTGCTTTAACTCGTTCAGGGCTGGTCCCGAAAATACTCGGGCATGGGTCTATGGAGAATACATGTTATAGCAAAATCAATCAGTCCTGAACGGGTTAATTAATACTGATGTACCTCAGCTTATTCCAGACTGCATGCTAAGAATGTCACATATACCCGTAAAACCATGCCAGATAGCCACAAAAAGCCAATTAATGGCCAATTAAACTATTATTATTTTACCCGTTGACCTGGCAAATTTACATAAGGTCATGATCTTCTACAATGTATTTTGATTTCCTTGTATCTCCAGTTCGTGGTATACACAGAGTTCGCTGCTGCTGAACCCCAGTATGTACAACCCTCTGGTCAGTGACCTCTATGACCTTGAGTTTGACCTAGCTCCCTCGTGTCACGACCTGGTTGACCTGGCACATTACAAAAGGTCATGAACTTCTACAATGTACTTTTTATTTTCTTGTATCTCCAGTTTGTGGTATACACAGAGCTCGCTGCTGCTGAACCCCAGCATGTACAACCCTCTGGTCAGTGACCTGTATGACCTCAATGACCTTGAGTTTGACCTCGCCCCGTCGGGTCACGACCTGGATGCTTCGTGGCCGACCTACTCCCGTCGTGGTGTGGGTGCGTCGCCGGGCATGTACAGCTGGCAGCTGCCCAGTCGCACAGACAGTCTCAGTAGCCTCAGCTCACAGGTAACATTTGGATTGTCCATTTTGTCTGGTTGTTTCATCCATCTTATTTTTACTTTTTATAAAAATATAATTTAAGTCAAATGGAGCTGAGCTTTTGGATGTAGCAGATCCTTTATCGAGGCAAATGACAAGTTATTTGACTAAACATGGGACTAGGGACAGACACAGACTAGGGTTAATAAGAACAAAAGAAAGGACAAACAAAGATGAGGGGGTTAGATAGGGGCAGGACCATAGTGAACAGGAACAAGGAAGTGCACTAATGTGGGCTGGTCATGATGATAATTAAGAGTCAAGTTGAAGCTTGGAAGCTAGGGGATAAGTAACAAAACAACAAAATACAATACATGTACGTGTAAAGTACTGGTCGATATATTCATATAATAATGTGATATTCATGCTTTTGCTAATTGTCTTAATTTGTTTGTGAATGGTATACAATACAATACAATACAGTCTTTTCTATCAACCTTCTTTTGTATGCTAGCCCAGCACTCTGGACAGCTTTTCGAGTCCAACGTTCGAATCGCGGCCGAGCATCGGCGAGGAGGGAGAGCCGGAGGATGGGGGCATCGCTCTTCGCATCAGGAAGGAGCTGGAGGAGTGCGAGGTGGTAAACCGGGAGCTGCGGAGGCGCATCATCCAGCTGGAGGGGGATAGCGATGAGATGAGGCGCTTCGCCATGGAGACGGAAGAAAGGATGAGTGGGGTGCAGTCGGATCTCGAGCGAAAGGTGGGATTTTTTTATTTTTTATAAAATAGTTTTCTAAAAAATTGCATGTATCGAGAATCATTCCACACTTATCTATTGTGATTAAAATTTATCAACCTCGGCACACAGCAGGTCAGTAGCAACTTTTATCAATGAGATTTGCTACAAAAATGTTGATGATTAAGCCCGAATTGGATTTGTTTTCATGTGCAACAGCTGCAGTGTTCTTTTGACAAAGCAACAAAGGAGGCCAGGCAAGATGAAAGACTAGAGCGAGTAATAAATTTAAATTCATCAATCAGATCCTATGAGTATTGTGACTTGAGTCAACCATGGCACTCAGAGGGTTGAGAGAAACTTAGATAAACAAGATTTTCTTCAAATTTTAATCTCCACTCTCCAGGTGCAACAACAACAGTATTCTTTTTACAAAGCGACCAAGGAGGCCACTTAGGCCAGACATGATATAGATGATAACGAGAGTGACTGGCAACAGAGACTAGAGGATGCCAGGCGGATCAACGTGTTGTTGCTATCTTTAGCAAGCCTTGTACAAGATATTCAATCTTTATTAAAAGAGCATCATTTATGAAAAAAATCTGCTACTGACAAATTTTAATGATGAAGCCCTCAATCATTCTCCACTTTCCAGGTGCAACAACTGCAGTATTCTTTTGACAAAGCGACCAAGGAGGCCACGGATGCAAGACAAGATGCAGCCAAGAGCGAGAGTGACTGGCAGCGGAGACTAGAGGATGCGGAGAGGATCAACAGTGAGCTGTGCAATCGGCTGGAGGCGGTCAATGTCCAGCATGCTAGTGAGGTCAAGCTCTGGCAGGAGGGGGAGCAAAACCATCGGGTAAGGTTTTGAGTTCATTTGTTTTGACCATGGTAAAAAGCATGCTTTCAAGCTTCCACATTTTATTTCTACCTTGGTGTTTGGCCCGTGGACCAGAAGGATGAAATGGGTTTGGATATTTCAAATGTCTCCCTAATTATGGGAATATTCATGATTTAATTGAAAAGCATTCTGCCAGACAAGATGAGGACAAGAGCGAGAGTGACTGGCAGCGGAGACTAGAGGATGCGGAGCGGATCAACAGTGAGCTATGCAATCGTCTGGAGGCGGTCCAGCATGCTAGTGAGGTCAAGCTTTGAAAAGAGGGGGAGAAAACCCATCAGGTAGTTAGCGTTACATTTAAAGTCCTTCCCATTCCAATTTGGCATAATTATGAGAAGGCTCCTATCTCCAATTCTGTAGCCCTAGGCTATCTATATCTATAGGTAGTGCAAGCTACAAAAGGAGGTACAAAAAGGAGTCCTCTGGTAACTCTGTCAGTGTATTTAACTTTCTCTTCTCCATTCTATTAATGCAGAGCGCTTGGGCTAGAAGGCAGAAGATTTAATTTATGAAGTAAATCCCGGTCAGAGTTCAAAACTGGGACCTTCTGTGCATGAGGCTGACACTCTAACCACTAACCCACCATGCCACCATCAGGTAGAGTTTGAGTTAATTTATTTAACACAGTAAAAAAAATACCTGCTCTCAGCTAAAAAGCTTCTCTTTTACCCATCAGGTTGCCATGATCGATGTGGAACGGGCGTCGGCGGAAGTGAAAGTGGAGCTTGCAGGGGTGATGACGGAGCTGAGGGGGAGCAGGGATGCGGAGAGGAGGAAGGAGGAGGCCGTCAAGGGGTTGGAGGAGAGGTTGGGAGTGATGGAGAGCAAGAACGCGGAGCTGCTGCACAAGATGGAAGGGATGGTGGACAGCAAGGATGCAGAGGTCGCCACCCACCTCCAGTCTGCCAACAAGGTACAGAAAGAGTGTCTACACACACTCTGTCTCTCAATTTGTCTCGTCTCTTTAAGGGATCTAGTTACATTTAAACACCCACAGAATTAACTATAGCGTTACTCACGTACCTTGTATTTGTATTTCCAAGAGAAGCATGGAACCTGTTCCCTAGTAGATTTTGAAATTCGTGTAGAATTAATACAGGGCCCATCTGGTGCCTGTATGCAACTAGGCAAGAACGTTGGAGATCATGATCTGCAGCAACTTTCTTTTTCTAGCACTTCTATAGGTAATGATGGATTCCCTACATGGATATGATTATATATGGGTGTATTCAAGTAAAAAGAAAGTGTTCATGAGAAATTCCCAAACAAAAGAACATGTTGTCCTAACAAACGCAAATAAATCTCAATCTTTCCACAAATCCAGGTGCATGAGTTGCTGGACAAACTGTCCGAAGCCGAGACCAGGAACCTTGACCTGAGGGGAGAACGGGACGCGCTGAACCGCCGGGTCGAGCTCCTGGAGGACAGTCGCAGCAGTCAGGAGAGTGAAATGGTTGGCAAGGTTGCAGAGCTGGAACAGTCTCTTGGACAGAAAGACACTGAAAGTAAAACTGTACAAGAAGAGTTTGAGACAAGGATGAAGGAACATGAACATTTAGTCGACGAATTGAAATCCTCGCTGAGTACTTTGCAGGAGGAGAAGGAAAATTTGGAATTCAGTCTGACGGAGCATGTGAAGACGATAGATGCATCGAAGAAGGCGTCGGAGACATCAGAGCAGGAGCTTGCACAAAGCAGGAAGGAGTTTGCTGCCATGAAAAACAAAACTGCAGAGACGCACAAGGACTTGGAGAGGGTGAGGAAAGAGCTGCATGCTGCGGGTGTTCAGAATGAAGAGCTGAAAACTAGAATGAAGCATACAGAAGAGGTCGGTCAAGATCGGCAGAAGGAGATCGACGATCTGTACAGGCAGCTCAAAGACAACTCTGCAACACTCACAGAAGTTGGTAGAGAACTGGAGAGAGAGAAGGGGAAGAGTGAATCGTTGGGAAAACAAATAGAAGAAAAAGACACTCGCATTCAAAAGGTAGTCTCAGAAACGAATTCAGTTTCGGAACAGCTAGAAAAATGCCATGATGTTCTTGTCAGCAGTGGGGAGCCCAATTATGTGAATGAAGTTTTGAAGAATTGCAGTTCGGAAGACACTTGCAATAAAGAAAAGGGAGTGCTTTTGCAAATCAAAATGGCCAAGATAATTTCTGAGAGGAATGATGCAGTTAGGACGATGGATGAGGTCAAATCTGAGAATGACCGACTTCAGCTGGAGTTACAAACTCTCAAAGAAAATGCCTCGAATGATCAGGCCAGCGCCTCAGAAATGGCATCCCAAGCAGAGAACACCCGAACTGAAGTCTCAAGTCTCCAGCAAAAATTAGAGAGTTTGGTAAAAACACTGGACAACAAGGAGAAGAGCCTCCAAGGCCAAAACCTGGAAATGCAGCGACTGGAGGGAAGACTGCAGTCAACAGCGGAGGAGAAGGAGAAGCTTGAGTTGGACATTGTACGACTGAGGTTAGCCATCGAGAGCAAAGACAAGGAGCGCACTGCCCTCATCGATGAACGCACCAAGCTGGAAGATGCCAGAGATGCCATACAGAAGGATCTTGATGCAGCAGTGGCGATGAATGAGGCGTCAAGGACTAAATCGAACGAGCAAGCTGAAGTGATCTCTGGGCTTATGTCAGACTTGGAGAGGCTGAAGGAGGAGAAGAAGGAGGCGGAGCAAGGGCGGGACGGAGTGCAGAAGCTCCTTGATCGAGAGCGAGCAACCACAAGGCAGCTGGAGGACACTGTCGAAGACCTCAAGAGACTTCAGGAAGAAACTGTCTCTCTGGAACAGGTCAGTGTGAGACTGATAGAATTCTTATTCTTTCAAGCTGATTTCATTTTATTGTATTCATTGTTTATATTTTGAAAGTAGATCAATGTTTTCATGATTGAAAGTGAAGATTCTTAAAAACTAAAAGTACCATGGTATTTTACTAAACTCATATCTTCTGGGGCAATTATTTGTAAGAAGTAGAGCAATATATGTCTGTATTACCTTAAAAACAGAAGATGACAAACTTCTGCAATGGTGCAAATCTTTCCCGAAAGCAATATTCCTTTGAAGTAAACCAAAGTTCCATGATAAGCCGAAATTGGACTTACAAATCGTAACCATGTACCTTCAAGTTCAAAGAAATGTTCCTGGCATGTTCGAGCTGAATACATTTGAATGTATTCCACATTATTTTTTTCATAGAAGGTCAACGTATTCATGAATAGAAGTGAAAGTTGAATCTCAGAAAAGTGAAACAATCTGAAACAACCAGCATCAGCACCCGTGTGCGTCGGCCAATAGGCCTTGTCCGTTATTGACCAATTAGGAGTGTACTCGCTCATGCGGGATAGCGCATTGCGCCTACCGCAGGGTATATATTCCCTTGCTTACAGTAGATATCACCTGACGAAGTGTTGCAGCGGCGCACGAAACGTCGAGATCTTTTAGATTCCTTGTTGACCATACATTGCAAGACAAACGAATATCACTAGCGATATTATTTCCGAAACCAGCATCAAGTTCAAAGAAATGTTATTGTCATGTTTGATGTTGGCTTCACCAGGTTTACGAAGAGCGCAAGGCCAAGATGACGCAGGAGCACGGAGACAAGGTGGAGTTCCTCACAGAGCAGTTCCAGATGCTGAAGGAGGAGCAGGAGAAGACGAGCGCCGAGCGGCTCCACTACCAGGAGCAGACGGAGACCCTCGGCAGGGAGCTCGATGAGGTGAAGGAGAAGTGCGAGGTACTGGAGACAGAGAACAAAGCTGTTAAAGGTAAGCACTGGCTTTGAAAGAGGGATCTAATATATTTGCTTCACTACCAGGAGACAGAGACCCTCGACAGGGAGCTTGACGAGGTGAAGGAGAAGTGCGAGGTACTGGAGACAGAGAACAAAGCTGTTAAAGGTAAGCACTGGCCTTGAAAGAGGGATCTAATATATTTGCTTCACTACCAGGAGACAGAGACCCTCGGCAGGGAGCTTGACAAGGTGAAGGAGAAGTGCGAGGTACTGGAGACAGAGAACAAAGCTGTTAAAGGTAAGCACTGGCCTTGAAAGAGGGATCTAATATATTTGCTTTACTACCAGGAGACAGAGACCCTCGACAGGTAGCTCGACGAGGTGAAGGAGAAGTGCGAGGTACTGGAGACAGAGAACAAAGCTGTTAAAGGTAAGCACTTTCTCAACTGACAATAAAATGTATCTATTTATGTGAATCTATACATAGAGAATGCTGATGAATTTGCTAGTGGTAATATTTGTCCATCACATTCCTAGTGTTGTTTGTCCAATTTTACATGCCTTTTGCTAATAAGTACTGTTAATTCACATTGTTAATTTGCATTGCATTTTAGCTATTATATAAATACCTATTTTGTTTGTAAGACGTGCACAATTCAGCCATCAGCTGCAAGAGAATGCGTAATAAAAACTATTTCAACTATTTTAAAAAGAATTCATTAATATGATTTCGCAGACAAGAACACGGACCTAAACATGGAGATACTGCGCCTTCAGGAGGAGGTCGAACTGGCAAAGACCGAGCGCAACGAGATCACCGATCAGCTGGAGCAGGTGAGCACGGAGACGTCGCAGAGTCTCCAGGACTCCAAGCAGGAGACGGAGAAGCTCCTGGGGAGGATTGTCGCGGCAACGGAGGAGGAGAAGGAGAGGGCAACCAGAATAGGGAGCCTGGAGGCGGAGCTGGAGGAGGAGAGGAGGAGGAGGGAGGAGGCAGAGAAGGGAGCTGAGGAGGCGAGGGAGGAGGTGCGGGGTGTGAGAGCCCTGATGGAGGAAGAGGTGACGGCTCTCAAGTACCAGCATAGCTCCGAGGCCATGCAGTACCAACAGACACTACAGGTAATTGAACCAGGGTGTAGACTTAATACAGTTAAACATCTATGGATAAGGGAGCCGAGAAAGCTAGGGGGAGGTGAGTGGTGTGAGAGCCCTTATGGAAGAAGAGGTGACGGCTCTCAAGTACCAGCATAGCTCGGAGGCCATGCAGTACCAACAGACACTCCAGGTAACTAAATCAGTGTAGACCCTATATTACACTATAATTTATAGTTTTATGACAGAATTATAAATACAGAGTCTCATTTAAGTCTCAATATTAATATAAAAACTGGGTCAGTTTTCCATTCAATACTTCATTGAAAAATGAGCAATTATTGGCTCAAGTAAATTGCATACCCACAATATGGATAAGTAATGAATGGAATTTTTAACCCAAATGGTAGTGCATTTTCAAATAAACTTCTAATATGCAATTACAAAGTAAATTGAATACAGCCCCTTTATCAACAACTCCTGAAATTCTTCAATTTTTCAGAGCTTATGACTTGCAAATGTGCAGAGACAATTGACGAGTGATGGAAGTCACAGTTTCTAATTCCATTACATTCCTCTTTTCTTAATTCCATTTATTCCTTCAGGGTTTGGAGGAGCAGGTTGTTGAAGTACCTCAGCTGAAGGCCAGGACCGAGGAACAGGACCAGACCATCTCTGAGCTGCAGGCCCAGGTCTCGGACCTCACACGGGAGATGGAGCGGGAGAGAGCCAAACTAGAGAAACGGGTATTAACACACAATCATATTAATGGTAGATTTTGCATTCCTCAATTAATAATGTTATTATTTCAAATAAAGAGAAACTGAACAGCAATATCTAAATATATAAATGACAATCAGCAGAGAAATTTGGGCTTCACCGGTGCTCAGCTAGAAATTTCTTGTGATGAAATGGTGCATCCCTTTCGTGATACCTCGCACATATCCCTATAGTCTTGATTTCATATCCTTTGGGTCTGTGTCAGGTTTATAACAGCTTCTGACCATCACAAGCATTGAAAAGGGTTTCAAGGACAAACAACCATCACCCGAGCTTTCTAGCTGGAGAGCACCGGTCTAGCAATCCAGAGGTCTACCGTTTCAATCCTTGAGAAGTCCCATTTTCTTTGCTCATTTTCATTCCTCAATAAAGAACATAATGGCAAAAAATCATACTCATTATAAAATTCAGATGAAATTTACCACGGTGAATGAAGATCCCAACTATAGTTATAGTTGCTCTTTACATCAACTGTTGAAATGTTAAGATGATTGTTTTCCTGTCAGATTTATAAAGATTAAAAAGAGATTAGAAATTTAAAAAAATAGGCCCTGGTTTACAAATGCGTTATATCATCCTGCATCATATATTCCACCATGTTAATTTGTATGTACAGTGTATGTGCCACATTTTGTTATGTCAAATGAAATGGTGTCGCCATGGGCGTAGATCTGTCATTGATACCCATTCAACAGGGGGGGATGATCTATTCATTCATCCCCCCCTGATGAATAGGTATTACGTAAGTCTCTATGCCCATGGGTGTCGCACCCAGTATCTGCATTTGTAATCTGCGTTACCCACTCATTGTATTTTGTGCATCAAAGATCAAACTACTCCATTAAAAAAGTTTACATGTGTTTGAAAGACTAGAAATTATGTCTTTATTATATATATATATATTTTTTTTTTTTTTTTTTTTTTTTTTTTTTTAGATTTCCATCCTTTGTGGACTGTAAAGTTATCCTGCATTTAATTGAATTACATGTCACAAAATGTTTGTTTAATTTGCAGCACACTGCACACCACTTGTACATTGTGCTGTCCCCCCCCCCCCCCCACACACACACACACTTATTATTTCATTCGCAAACCTCACTTTGAACTCCCCATCGCTGATGGTACAGCCCATATAATTTTAAAGTGCTTCACATTCCCTTTGACAACATTAAATGTAACTTTACACCACAAAACGATCAATAAGTTGGGGAAAATGATTGTGCTGATTTTCACATGACATTAAAGTAGAAGTCAATGGCCCGGATTCACAAAGGAGGTTTGTAGGAGGTTTGTACAAACCATGGTTTAAACCATGGTCTACATCTATGGAATGCCATTTGTAAACTGACTCCTTACTTGTTAACAATGTTGATGGTACACATTTACAAAATGCATCAAATAAATGTTTGTCTTCTCAGATGGTGAAATTTGCTGGTTAGCAAGCACTAACAGTCATATCATTAGAAAGTATACATTGTTTTACTTGTATACGAGCAGCACTCAATAGATGTAGACCATGGATAAACCATGGTTTGTACAAACCTCCTACAAACCTGCTTTGTGAATTAATCGGACAAAGCAAAACCTCTCAAAATGAGCACCAAAGATTTGGAACTTGGCTGAAGCAGTTTTAAAACAAGGGAGAAAATGGACCGCTTCAAAGATCAGCATCCATTCAAGCACTGTAATATGATAATTTTTTATAGAAGGTAGATTAAGATAACCTCATTCAGGAAATATCAAAATCCTGAAACTCATATTTTAAACAAAATGTAACTATTTGAGCTAATAAAAGACAAAACTATTACAGCAACTTAACGGTCGTTTTGTGGTGAAAGGTCACATATCATTGTAAAGCGCCACACATCCCATTTGACAACATAAAATAGAATCCTTTCATTCACCCAACCAAAACCTGCTCGTTATTCTCGATCGTTTCAACCTTTGTCATTGTTGTTTGATCAGTTGTCGGAGCAAGAGTGCGAAATGGCCAGACAGGAAAAGCAGATACTCATACACCAAGACAGTGTCAAAGAGGTATAATAATTTATTGTAAATATCATTCAAACTTCATAGTCTGTGAGAAAGCAAGCCTCCACACTTTATACTCTTTTCTTTTAATCATGTTTTTTTTTTTTTTTTTTGTTTACTTACCCAAAATTATTTCTTGATGATATAATATACATAATGAATTATATTTTCCTCTCGTATTTTACCAATTATTTAGTTGTTCAATTGGGCAACCAAACTAGACCATTTATGAAATTTTACTTGCCCGGCATCAATTTTTACTTGCCCCAGGCAAGCGGGCATGTGCTAGTGTCGAGCCAGGGTTATTTTTATGGCACATAAAATATAGATCTATGATGACGTTGACTTCATAGTAGATATGATGATGTCATGTTTCTCAAATTGATTCATTAACTTTACAAATTCAAACTTGCATCTAGGGGAATGACATTCACGATTCCATAATTGGACAAAAGAGAAGATTTAACACGATTGTCCCATCTATTAATGTGACATGATTAAGTTTAATTCTACCCGGTTGACGCACAATAAAAAAAAGTGTTCATCGATTAAAATTTGGCTAAAAAAATTAAATCTCTGAGAAAACCCTTTGTTCCATTTTAAGTTCATGTTTTCTTCCATTCTGTAACTTCTAATGCTAACCTGCATTGAAATGTATCTCAGTATTTATTTTTCAGGTTGTTTGTAGTAGAACAGTCTGTTTTTAGTTGATTAGAGCTACATGTGTGCAAGTGTTATTTTGGGTCAACTAAATGTAGAAATTCTAGATTTTTTTCTTGCAAAATTCTACTAATATAATTTTAACCTTGCTTTTTTATGTTCATTTGCTTCTTGTGTATTTGCATTATGTATTTACCTGTCTATATATTTTATTGAGGACATGTTGTTTATAATTTTTGTTTCTGACAAATTGTCAGATAGTAATATTTTCGAAATCTCTCTATTTGTTATATTTACCTAGTATACAAACTGTCTTTAATATGGTCATAGTATTGACAAAAAATGTTTGGAAAATAAATTTCCAAGTAGTTTTAGTGATATTTTGTAATTATCTCTTCATCTCAATTGTTACCATCAGTTATCAACTCACCTGGAGGAAGAAAGCAAGAGCAAGGCTGCAATTGAGGTAAGAAAAATTACAATCTCTGTAAACGTAGTCATATTTGTAAATTTCGCACTAAATTTGGGAAGCACAAATTCTAAAACATGTGAATTTATTTTGTTATGCACAATTTTGCGATGCATATTTTGAATCAGATAAAAGGGTATAAAGGATAAAAAGATTAAAAAGCCTTGAATTGGTTAAAATTCTTTTATTATGCAAATTATATGAAGTATAATTGGAATTCTATTAATAATAATGAAGTATGGGACATCAACAGCTTTTTTCCCGTCTGAAGCCTCCTTCGGGTTAGTCAGGATTTTAATGTAGGACAGGATGCCCTTTGCTACGCTCATTTTAATCTTCTGCAACTGTGCGTCACATGGTCTGTCTGCGGGTGGCAGAAACCCCCAAATCTCGGGCTCCACTCGAGGGGAACGGGCGGCTACAGCAATATAAGGCGGTTGGTACGCCTCTTGTGCATGTATCTTTTCAAATGCCTCCTTCTTCGGGGGAATGGTGACTGCCTGCATTAACCTCGCCAAGCCGTCATAGGTGGGAGGAGATACGGTGCCAAGCTACTAAATGGTGTCACCCTTTCCCCATTCATAGTTATCCCCTACACTCTGGGTGTCTGGGTTGAATCAAATGTTGCCTCTTGTATCTTTTCAAATGCCTCTTTCTTCGGCAGATGGTGATCGCCTGCATTAACCTCCTCGCCAAGCCGTCATAGATGGGAGGAGATACGGTGGTGCTAAGCTCCTCATAAATGGTGTCACCCTTTCCCCATTCATTGTCATCCCCTACACTCTGGAATGACTCAAATGTTGCAAGAGGGTCATACGACTGACCCGCTTGTCCAGCGTGATCGTGGGTAAAAAAACTTGCTCTGCCTATCCACAATAACACTGAGGAAGTCGTTGTTGTCATACGCTGCCTCCTTATAGCCTGAGGAGAGTGGCCTACAGCGGCCACCCTCATGGCTATGGCCATCCTGCTGGCCAGTTAACCCGTTCCTTTCGAGATTATGAAATCCCCATAGACTGTGTACACCCGGTTCCTGTAAGCAAGGGGTTAAGCGGTTCACCACCTCCGACGATTGCCGCCGCTCGGCGGCCTGGGAGGTTATCTTCTGCTCCAAGCTTCCCTGATCCTTCTTCTGCATATCCTCGTCACTAGACATACTGTAGCACTGCAGTCACACAAGTTAAAAAATAGCTTCTGACCAAACGAGCAATGAAAATTAAGCGGTTTCAGGGACGAACGCCGTACTAGGGTTTTCTATAGCTCGGTCGGTAAGAGCACCGGTCTAGCAATCCGGAGGTCTCGGGTTCGAATCCTGTTGGAATCCCATTTTCTTTGCCCTTTTTCAATCACAAGCTAAAAAAGAAGAAGAATACCTAAGAGTACCTGCCCTTTTATAGGCGCAAAAGGGCACTTTCTTCATTGGAATTTTACTTACTTTTAATACCTTTTGTGTGAATGTCTTGCGCGATCACCTGGGAAATGCTAACCCTCTGAATACTTGGACGAGTGTTATGTAATATAATCTGTCGTGTCCTATAGTAAAACCATACAACTACCTTTTTGTAATAATATTTGTCAGTTGTTGTTTTTTTAGAGAGAAATGGTTCATTTAGCTCATTTTTTAACTCATTTGCTTTCATATCATTCATATAAGTCTGGACAAATTTCATTTGTGCTACCAAATAAGTAATATTAAACTAGTGAAACAATACAAGTTTTCGTTAAAAAAATATAGCTAAAATTGTTTTAACACAATAAACTCCAACTAACAAATATTTATATTTGTCAAAAAAATGGATTTCAAAAACATTTATTTAGTTCAGAATATGTGCGCAAATTATCCAAATTCAACATTTAATAAGCTAAATACGTATTTACACTAATTGATAAAATTACTGTTTTCCTTTTTGTTTGTTTTCATTTTGAAGGCGGAGGTGAAAGAGTTGCGCAATGCAAATGGCACCAGAGTGGAAACGTTGGAAAGCGAGCTCACTTTGGTCAAAGATGACAACGAGCAGCTGAAGAAACAGCTGGTCAAGCTCATCAGGTATTTTTTGTGAATGCATGCATTCATATCTTGATATATCCCTCTGGATTTTTTAATTAATTTTTATTTAACGTAGTTAGTTTCTCGTTATGTTTTTGTAAGCGTGTTATGTTATATCATGTTGTTTTATCATGTCTATAATAGGGAATCACTTCCCTCTCAAGCCAGTGGCTTACTTTGTGATTTCCAGTCAAATTTGACCATGTATATATTGTATCTTTTACGAGAAATAAATAAATGAAAATGAATGAATGAAAATTGCTATGAATGGCTACAAGTACAATTGCTGGGTAGAAGTATACAGAGTGTCCCAGAAAGGTTGCAACACTTACGATCGTTAATTTCTTCGACACCATCGACCAAATGTCATGATTTTTTATTTCATTGGATAGAACATTCTTTTTCCAACAAAATGATACCATGAACATGGATTTTGAGTAAGGCGTTTGGATGCTAGGGCCATTTTTCTGAGGCAATGTCGTTTCCAAAATTTGCTACTTTTTCATCTCCAGCGATCCGCTGAGCACTGAGGCATTCTCTCCTCACGGCCTGCCATACAATTCGCTGGACAAAAGAAACGCATGACTGCTCTCCCTTTGTAAGGAAGACAATGTGAGCCATTCTTATGTACAGCTAATTCTACGGCAGGCCGTGGGGCGAGAATGTCTCAGTGTTCCGAGGATCGCTGGAGAAGAAAAAGTAGCAAATTTAGGAAACGACATTGCCTCAGAAAAATGGCCCTAGCATCCAAACGCCTTACCCAAAATCCATGTTCATGGTATCATTTTGTTGGAAAAAGAATGTTCTATCCAATGAAATAAAAAATCATGACATTTGGTCGATGGTGTCGAAGAAATTAACGATCGTAAGTGTTGCAACCTTTCTGGGACACTCTGTACCCCAAATCTAATATGTATATATGAAGGATCTTAAAATTCATAGATGTATGTGCAATCATAATAATTAGTTTTTGTGTAAGGTTCTTCTGGTGTCTTGTTGTCTCTCTTTATGTAACTTATAAAATAAAAACAGAACAAAACGTTGGTTAAGTCAGAGGGGTTTTCCAATGTTTTCACAAGTTGAAAGTCATATGGCAATTTTTGAATCAAATTCTCATCCATTTCAACAAAACAATAACAAAACGATTTTTTATAATTTTTATCACTTGTTTGCACAAATTCATCAAGTGCAAGTTCATTTTGGCTTGATATTATATTGAGCAATAGCAAAGACATCCCTTTTGAATGTGGGCTGTCGAAAAATGGCTCTAGTTTCAGTTTATTGGAAGATTGAATTTAACGCATTGCCGATTCTGAAATAATGTTTGTATTCTGATGCAGGGAGAAGGATACACTGTGGCAGAGAACGGAGAAGCTGGAGTATAATCGCAAGATGAAGGCATCCGAGAGATGGATAGATGATAAACTAGTAAATGAGTCAAAATAAGGGCATTTATAGTGCACTTTGGTTTATTTAAATTGAAACGTTATCTATTATTTATTCTGACACAGGGAGAAGGACACACTGTGGCAGAGAACAGAGAAGCTGGAGTATAATCGCAAGATGAAGTCATTCGAGAGATGGATGGACGATAAAAAAGTAAGTTAAGCCTCCTATTGTGCCAGCCCTCCCATTCACAATAATATCATGTTGTCTGAATGAAGACGAGTTGCTTCACGTTGTACTTTCATTTTTTACTCAGTTTTCAATATTTTCAAAAATCTTTTACTGTATAAGCTGTTAATTTCGCGAGGGTTTTATTTTCGCGTATCGATATACAGTCGCGAAATTAACAACGCGCGAAAATATTGTCAGTCATTCATACCATCTTGTCAGCAGGCATTCACATGCACTTGGGCGGCCAGGTCCCCGGTAGACATCGAGTAGTGCCGGTGGTAACGCAAGGACACAAGCATACTGAAGCTCATTTTATCTAGATATAATCTGAACTAGATCTACACAGGTCTAATAATTTGTCTACTTACGTGATTGCATGGAATTTAGAATCAATAAACAAGAAAAAATGCGCGCAAAAACAAAGAAAAAACATGCGCCAGGGCCGTCATACGAGTCGTATTGATTGCGTAGGTACCAGTGCATTTCTTGCATGTATTGTACACATATGTTCGCTGCTTCGCTTGCATGTGAAGTTCAACTATGTATATCCTATTAGAAAATGAATCTGTATCGGAGTCATCGCTTTGTTGCACGAACACAATGATAATCGCAAAGACGTAAACGTATGACGCTAGCTGGCAAGAAATAGCCAGAAATAGCGGCGCTATAGCTGCTAGATTCGCCAGAGTATGAAGAAGAAACGATCGGCTACCGAGGTCTTCTAAGTCCTGAACAGTGCGTAGTCATATTTCCGTTAGAATGGTATTAGAAATACTGGTACTAATATTGATTTACAAGTTTTCTGTATTTTATGAGCAGTTTTATTAGCATAAAGGCGCTGCATTTTTGACATGATTGTACTGATTTTCAGTCCCGTGTCAAACCAACATAATGCCGAACGCGAAATCAACAACTCGCGAAAATGTCTTGTTACCCTCTCATTCGCGAAAATATCTGTACGCGAAAATATTGGCTTATACAGTATATGTTAGTGAATGACGTTGCTTGGTTTGTCTAGATGTTGTTGAGGTGATTCCTGACACCTCCACACTTGCTTTTTTCCTGTACTGGCCCGTTTGGTCAAATGAAATCATAAATATTCACATTTTACTTGTCCCAACAAAAAATTTAACTTGCCCACAAACTTCTAGATGAGATTTGCATGTAAGAAATTATGTTTTTCTCTCATATAGTTCAAAAATTATTAAGTTCCCAGACTTGGCAACCAAACTATACTATTTATAAAATTTTACTTGCCAGCTATATAAATGTATCCATCATCAAACTTGATACCGCATGCATCTTGAAGTGTACAGGTTTTGATTTGAAAATATTGTTAAAGGGGTAGTACAGTTTTGGTAAGGCTGAGCTTTAGTAACCAAAACCTGCACAATAACACTACAAACTAATAGTTATAACTCCACCATGCTCAAAAGGTTTAGAAAATTACAAATGACTAAGTAAAAAGCCTGTTATCATTCAAAAAGAGCCATTAAAACACAAGAGGTCGCTCTCTAGAAAAGCATTCGTTTCAACCATTTTTCATACACAATTATCAGGCATGATATTTTTTTTTTTTTTTTTTTTTTTCTTCAAATAATCCTCTCTGCTTGCTGGTAATGATAAACATGTTTACCCAGAG
Source organism: Echinarachnius parma (assembly GCA_037951105.1). NCBI lineage: Eukaryota > Metazoa > Echinodermata > Echinoidea > Clypeasteroida > Echinarachniidae > Echinarachnius > Echinarachnius parma. Next base: position 40,051 of record JBAMJV010008778.1, read on the forward strand.
CCTGTTTTAGTCTGTGTTATGCTTAACAGATTCTTAGGGTTAAAAATCTCACCACAGAATGCACCAGATTGTAGATTCTGAACCCCAAAATTGACAAATCTCCCTACCGTGGGAGGAGGGACACCCCCCTCCCACACCCTCCCCCCTCACGGTCGCTTTGCTCCCTCGCAGTAGTTCTCGAAAGTTTTTCAGTGTTTTTTTTATGAACAGTACTTTTCATGTCTGAATTATGCATGTGCTGTTTTTTTGAAATAATGATTAAATAGAGACATCATCAACAACTATTTTAAAACCTCTTTTGAATTTTTTTGAAAAAGTGTAAGCATTTTATTTTTTATTTTTTGAATCATCAAATATTTCTGGGCCCCAGGGGTGGTATAAAGTTCATCCTAGAGTTGATCTTAAGATCAACTCTAAGACCTCCCTAAGATGTGCAAAATTGGTATTCTGTTAGTTGATCTTAGGACGATCTTAGCATGAATAATGAATAATTAATCAGCGCCATGAAGATGTAATCAAACCAATCAGAGATTGCCACTTATCTTAATTTAACCCTTGGGCGTGGCTACGGTTACTCGAGTTTGATTGTTTCTCCGCGCACAACAAACACACGACGCGAATTTCATTGTCCACTGAGTGCGCGTTATCTTGTCTTACGCGCTACTAATAGACCACTTCTGTAATGTATGCAAATAATATGCGTATGACGTAAGACTCTCCGTTGGCAAGCTTAACAATAGTAACTAGGTCCGGCAAGCTAAGTTTGCCGGAGCTTGCCGGACATAGTTACTATTGTTAAGCTTGCCAACGGGGAGTCTGACGTCCTACGCATAATATTTGCATACATTACAGAAGCGGTCTATGCTGCAAATATTGTTGTGTGTATTATCCAATGGCTAAGACAGGGTAGGGGCAGTCTTATATTTTAGCAGCGCGCGTTGCTCCTAAGTGAAGTTACAGAATACGTCTTATCTTAGAACAGGTGATTTACATAAATTTGCATACCTAAGATCAACTTCTTGGAGTTGATCTTATCTTCTTTAAGATCAACTTTAAGAGCAACTTATTTGATCTTAGGATCAACTTCACCTCCTAAGATCCTTACAGAATACCACCCCAGATTTATTACGATCGGATATATTTATTGATATTCCAGCCGTTTCTGAACCGATTTTGAACAAATAAAGTTTATTCTGCCATTAAAATTGTATGCTCTTTTTTCGTTATCTCACAAACAAATTATTTTGTGCAGCGTCCTCTATACCAAAACTGAACTACCCCTTTAAGTTGTTTGCTATCAAATACTATCTATGATCACAAATATTAGAATATGTGTTCATTCTGCTTTCAACAGGTAACCCATTGCATGCAGGGCTTGTGTGAGTTCAGTCCAACTGTGAGGAAGCATTACTGTCTTGGTTATGATATCCTAACAAAATAATTACCATACACAGTTGATGTCCTGCCATCTTCATTTCTTTAGCCCTAGCTAGGCCACTCACCATGCGTGGTGAAAGCTACAGAAGAGGCCTAGTCGTCTGGTAGCTGTGTTTATTGTTGTTTTGTATGCAAATATGAACAATACCCCACCATAAAGGGGCTCTGAGGGGCTAATCAAATGTTAAAAAAATTAAAAATAAACAATAAAACAAAAAAATATATTATCGATTTTTCCCCTGCAGGTAACCCATTGTATGCAGTGCGTGTGCGAGTTCAGTCTAACGGTGAGGAAGCATCACTGCCGGCTGTGTGGGGGCATCTTCTGCGCCAGGTGTGCCAAGTTCTTTGTCCTGACGTCACACAGCAAGTAAGTCAATTAACAACTCAAACAAAAAGAGCTCACAGCAAGTAACAATAATGATAATCTTAGTGAAAAATAATTATGAACCTAATATTAATAATCATCATCATCATCATCATCATCATCATCATCATCATCATCATCATCATCATCATCATCGCCATCGTCGTCATCATCATCATCATCATCATCACCATCATCGTCATGTGAGTTCAGTCTAACTGTGAGGAAGCATCACTGCCAGCTGTGTGGACTGTTGTGGACTATCTAATAATAGGCTGCTTTCGTTTTTGTCACATTCACTAGTGAACGCGACGAGAGTGAGCCCTACTGTACTGGGTTGACTAGGCACGTTGACTGTCATTCTTTACCTTTTCGATTTCACACGTTGACACTCGTTCAGTCACGTCGCGTGAACACAGACACACATAAACAGTGCAAAACGAAGCACAGTCGGCTAAGCTTAACCATTTCGTGCCCAGCCCTGGCCCATGGACATCGCCACGGCATGAAGTAGTGATAGGCGATGCAGACAATAAATTTAGATGTTTGCATTCATTTAATTCATTGCATAGTATACAAACGGGCTAAACACGTTTTTGTGCCATTGGCTTGGCATCGTACGCAATCGCAATGCAAATTCAAGCAGTAACATGTTTGAATTATTAGTACCAAAATTGATAAACTAACATGAGACTCGCTTGTAGTCTAATATTTCCGCGATACCATGCATCTCGAGAAGAGTATGAGGTCATAAACAAGACACGGTGACCGTCTTTTTGGTCGCCGGTGAAAACGGGTGCACAAATCGGACGGTGAGCGGGTAGCCGATATTGACGCATGCGCAGTGCATGAAAATGACGTCATCTCGACGCATTGACAAAAGCAGCCTATTGATGAATTTGATGACCTCCATACGAAGAACAACATAAGCTCATTTAAATTTGTTCTGTTCTATTGAATTGTCAATATGGCTATTGAAGTTCAATTTAGGATTCCCTTTATTTGATTTGAGGCCTGCAGGTACTATAGACAAGGAAAAAATACTTTTCACATTGTATTGGATTAATTTATTCATTGGGGCCAATTTAAGTCGAAATACCTGATACAAATATGATGTTTCAACAAATTGCCCAAACTTACAGAGAAATTCTTTAGATTTTTAGATTATTGTTGAATTGAGGTAAATGGTTTTCCATTACTACCTTGATGGTTTAATTTACAGGAGTAAAAGCCGAGTGTGTGAGCAGTGCTTCGTAGGACACCAACACTCGCAGGAAGCGGAGAGCCTCAACACCTCCATCATCACCTCGCCAGGGAGCTCCGAAGACATCGTCGACATCGATGTCGACCATGACAGCCAACCCGGCACCCCCAGCAAGGCACCATCGTCCAGCGGGGTGGCCAGCGATGAGGGGACATCGGATATGATGTCGGAGAGCACGGGGAGTGAGCCGGTGAGGATGGAGGACGTCGACGAGACTCTGCGCGTCGTGAGCGATTCAGCTGCTTCTCTGGCCAGTCAGAGGTGAGAAGTAATTCCCAATACCCACTCGCATAAACAAAAATATCCTGCAAAGATAATTGGCTGATCAAGGTGATGCTGTGAATCCATCTGGAAGGTGACTGCAGATTTCAAAATGCTTATAAAGTGGAAGTTTGTAGTATATGTGACCGGCTATAGCAAAACCCCGCACTTGTCTGGAAAAATTAAAATGTAGATTTTCATACCATTAGAAAGGCCTCATCACAAGCTTTCATTTGATGCTTTGTTCTAACAAATTTTTCAATAATTGGCGAAGATATGATTGATTCAATTTTACAATCATAGGTCTTTTACGCACATTGTGTGAACTTAAAATGCCCATTTTTTTCGGGTTTTGTTATAGCGGGTCACATATATTGTAGTTTTCAGAAGTCTTTTTTTCAATTAATAAAATCCAGCAGGGATGAGGCTCAGCCTGTTTCTGAGGGTACGTCATCGGAACCAGACTTTGACATCATTGGTGATGATGAGGTGAAGGAGGCAAGGAGAGAACCGGAAGAAGAAGGGGAGAAGGAAGAACCAAGAACAGAGGACAAGAAAGGGTGGGACTTGTTTTGACTTGGATTGTTTGAGTTCATAAAAAAAAAAAATCGCTTTCTTATCTGCATGTACAAGTACATGTAGAGGGTTACATTGGCTTGGATTGTTTGATTTCATAGCATTCATTTTCTTATCTAAATTTCAGATATGGATAGAGAAATAAAGAAATCATTTTGTGAAATTGAATTTAGCCTGATGATAATGGAGTGTTTTTACAATAAAATCTATGTATTCAAGATCACTTCATAGAATTTCACTGGTACATTTCATGGAGTATTTTACAAAATATTTTACATTTTAACCCCAAAACGTGCCAGTGGAGACCATTCCCCGTGCCACATTATTTGGAAGGCCACAGCTAAATTGATTTTTGGGTTTTTGAAAGAAATCTATTGAAAAGCAAATGCCCCACACTTGAAGATTAGGTAGTGCTCTGAACAACAGACTATTTTTACATTTCAACTGAGCATTTTCAATTGAATTTTCACAGTGTATTTTGACATTTCAACTGAGTATTTTTACATTTTAATGTGTGTCTTCACATTTACCAGGCCTTTTTAATTTTACAGAATATTTTTAAATTATATCTTTCATTCATTATCTTTCATTGTTTTTTGTTCATGTTGTACATTTGATAATTTCATTTGACTAGAGATGAAACGGACGGGAAACTTGTGAATGCTGAAGAGTTGGAGGAGGAGGGAATGACTGGGGAAGAAGTGGTGGTAGCTCCGTACTTTCGACATACCATCCCCGTAGCCATCAACGAAGTAGGACTGATGCTGTGTTGGGAGTTTGTCTCGTCACCAAAGGTACTTTTATAAGCCATTTCATTGTGTGTTATCTAATGGCAGTGTTATTTTATAGGTTTCAGATAGACAGAGAAATGTCAGATTGACAGAGAAACATTCTTGTACATGTTGGTTGAGTTGACTAGAGTTGAGGTGATGATAGCTCCATACTTCTGATACACCATACCCGTAGCCATCAATGAAATAGGACTGATGCTGTGTTGGGAGTTTGTCTCTTCACCAAAGGTACTTTTACAATCCATTTCATTGTGTGTAATCTAATGGCAGTGTTATTTTATAGGTTTCAGATAGACAGAGAAACGTTCTTGTACATGTTGGTTGAGTTGACTATGATGATGGCTCCGTACTTTCGACATACCATCCCCGTAGGCATCAACGAAATAGGACTGATTCTGTTTCACCCAAGATAATATTTACAAGTCAGTTCAGTGTGTATATTTTACATTGTAATTGCAGTGGCATTTTTTTTTTGTGGCATGTTTTGCACAAATAGACTAGAGAATATTAAATGTGAGAAAATGTTAATGAAATTATAGTACAAAGAGTTCATCATTTAGGTATGTTTTTTTAATTTAATTACTTCAAATTACTCTTTAATGACGTTTACCTTAGACATCAGGAACCCGTTTGTAATGTCATTGTCTTCAATCCGTTTTTGTTAGGTTTGTAGTTAGGGTTTTCATGTGTTCTAACCAACCAGTTTGTCAACATGCATATAAAGACCTTTAGAGTCTACTCTTTCCAGCTAGATAAAACAATCCAAATTCATGTTTGTCAACTTTTTGGGGGTTTTGGGGTAAGCGGTCACATATAAAGACCTTTAAATATGCCTCTGCACTGTTAAATCAATCAACAAGCTCATGGTAAAACACTTCATATATTTTTCTAGTAGTAATGATGGTGTTGGTTTCTATCACTTTTTTTCTTTTCTTTTTAATACAGAGCACATGTTTTTCAGTTGTTTTTCAAGTTAATCAGGGCAGGAAATCCTGAACAATATTCTGGGCTGTAACTTTAACTAGAAAACTCTGCTTACCTCACTTTGTTGATCATGTTTAGGTAACATTATAGTGTTGTTTTGTATGTGTGTTTATTGTAGATCGATTGACACTTTATAATATATCTTCTTTTTGAATGCAATTTCTAATACTAGTGGTCATGGTTATTAAAGGGCAATGCAACTCAAGAATAGAGTTTATCCTACTTGATATATCGTAATATGCCTTTTTATTATATATAACATAACTCCGACTCAGATTTCTGCTTTGAGAGAAATATGTGAAAAATCTATCGGGTTTACCACTATTCATGCGAACACTGGAGGCCGCCATTATTAGGTGTGTGCGGACTTATGGTCAGTGATATGCACTAATGCATTTCAAAAGCTTCTTTTGAAACCATTGTCTGAATACTTGTAGATGCTTTGACGAGTCTGTAAATCAGTGAAAAGCTTTTTGTTCGGCCCGTAGCACACTCGTCATAGTTTGCAAAGCATGTCGGGCAATTACAAGAACATGGCCGCTCCCACCACCTTTTGCCGCCGTAAGAATTAGTAAAATGTGGGTATGTTCACGTAAGGATTTCATGGGATCCAGGATGCCAAAATTGCCAAGTTATGTATCAAATAAAATGTCTGTTCACCCTCTAAACGATAATAATAGCAGAAAGCCATAGTTTCATTGCCCTTTAAGATGATTTTTTTTCAGAGCATGTTTTTTCGGTGGTGTTGCAAGAATCGCCCGTTTGGGCAAAACAGGAAGAACTAATACCTCATTGACATTGGCATTGCAACTCACACCGTAAAGCTGTTGATGAAAAACATTCATGTCAATTTAGACTAATTTAAAGGGATAGTTGAGTTCTGGTAAGGAGAGTACAGTTTTGGTGAAACTGAATTTTAGTCACCAAAACCTGCATCATTACATTACAAACTAATAGTTATAACTAGAAAGGAACACAAAATAACAAATGACGTAGTAAAGATCATGTTATCATTCAAAAAGAGCCGTTAAAACGTAAGAGGGCGCTCTCTAAACACTCATCGGTTTCAACCATTTTGAATAAAATATTGTGCATGGGATGTTTTGTTGAAATAGTGATTAGATAGAGAAATAACCAACAACTATTTAAATACCTATTTTGTAACTTTTTGAAAAGAGGAAGCATTTTTTTGAATTTTTAACGGCTGGTTCAAAATTCTCTAATAAACCTGGGGCCCCAGCTTTATTACAAATTGTTATATTTATGGATATTTCAGCCGTCTCTGAACCGATTTTGATCAAACAAAGATGATTTTATTATTTAAATATTATGCTCTTTCAAATTTTACACTCAGTTTTTAATTAGCTCACAAAAAAAAAAAGTAGTCTAGCGCCCTCTCTACCAATACTCAACTATCCCTTTAAGGATTTTTTTTTGTTTTGTTGTTCCTCTATTGTAGACCATGCTCATTTTACTCTCTTTTTTTTTATTTAGGAATTTATGTTGTTGTTTATTTTTATGTTTATGAAAATGCAATACTATTTTTTTTTCTTCATGTTCTTTGTTTGTTTTTCAGAGCATTGGTTTTTCAGTTGTCTTTCAAGAATCAGTGAGTTCATCGGAGCAGGAAGACCTGATCCCACTGTGCCGCTGCAATTCACACCAGCAGGCCGTTCAGGGAGAGCTTCTAGCCAGGAGACGTGGAATCTACTCTCTCATCTTTGATAACAAGTTCTCCAGGTCAGTTTATTGAGCAATGTTCCCTTCTCGCTTTATACAAATTGGCAACACAGAATGGCTTCAATATTTAGCCAGGAAGCCCGAAATCTACTGTCTCATCTTTGATAACAAGTTCTCCCGGTCAGTTTATTGAGCAATGTTCCCTTCTCGCTTTATACAAATTGGCAACACAGAATGGCTTTGATCACTAGCCAGGAAGCCAGTGGCCCGTTTCATGAAAGGGTCTTAGTTTAAGACCGTCACATGACTGTGACATGACTGTGACTGTGACTGTGACTGATCTACGGACATACGGATGGCGTTTGTATCGATCACAAAGGACAAGGTTGGAAGTTTAATGGCAAAGACGCTTTCATGCAACACATGTTGCCGTAAATGTCAAAGTTATACCAAGGTTGAGTATGAACATAGTTAAGAGCCTTTCATGAAACGGGCCCACGGAATCTACTCTCTCATCTTTCATAACAAGTTCTCCAGGTCAGTTTATTTTGCAATGTTCCCTCCTCAAATTGGCAATGCCGAATGGCTTTGATCATATCATTAGACGAATGGCCTTGATCACTAGCCAAAAAGCCAGGAATCTCTAATCTTCGATAACAAGTTCACCGGGTCAGATCATTTACCTGTTTACCATGCAATTAATATAATGCTTTAAATGGCCATGTATGATTTTATGGACCAGGCTAGATACCGCTTTGAGCGTGCAAAAAAGAACCAATAAATTATGGTCAACCTCTATTAATAGCAAATTAATTGATTAAAGGCTTTCATAATATATTCTTCCACGCACTAATTCCATGCAGTAATATATACAGTACCAGTGAATGTTGTTGATTATTACCGAAATATAATGGGAATTTCCTCTCATGGCTTTGATGTGCTGATAAATAGCCTTGAATAGTTATCGCATGCATACTTTTTCTGGGTTAGACCGTGGTTAAGAGTAATTATAATAATACTATGATAATAGTATGATAAAAACTAGTTTTCCTTTTCAACATTCTGACATAGGAAGTGTTGGTATTTGAATGCTCTCTGATTTCCTTCTTTCCTTCCTGTTTCACTATTTGTAAGGAAATGTAACCAGGTTTGATGTAGTTGCTATAGTCAAGATGTGGTTGTACTTTTCTTTGAAAAAAAGAAAAACCAGCACAACAATGAAAACTGATACTTGTATTACACGTATCAGTAGCGTAGCGTGGTCAATCTGATTGGGGGGGGGGGGGGGGGGGCGTGGGACACCACACCTCATGTATTTCATTATTTTTCAAAGGTCTTCCCTGTATGTTGTTAAATTGATTTTGCCAAATTATTGGGGGGGGGGGGGGGGGGGTGGGGGGGCACATGCCTCATTTCCATCCTGCAGCTACACCACTGACATGTATTTTGATCCATTGGCCCAATAAAGCATGGTCAGTTCAGAATAGGGCAAAATCAGGGGGGTGCACCAAAATTAAATTGTTTTATGTATTTCTTTGTTTAATTTTGGTACATATGGGGTTGATGAGGAAGTGGGTAGGGTGAGGGGATGATGCCCCCCTTGCCCCCCCCCCTCCTCCCATCTATCTATGACATTGTTTTGTTGTCTATGCAGAGAGTGATGCATAGAGTGGACAAATCAATTACAAAATCTTAGATTTGCATTGATTAATTCTCATCTGATTTTCATTTAGGCTGAGGAAGTTCGGAACAATCAGTTTATGTAATAACTACATGTGTACCATTGAATGTACATGTATATAACATACATGTAGGCATATTTTGCTGTCAATTCATTTGTTCTTTGGTACAAGCAAAGTGAATGTATCGTTGGTATAGGAAGTGCGCTCAAGGTTATAATCTATAGAATCTGTGGTGTATTTCCTTTTCCATAGATAAACCTTGCATTATAATTTAAAGGGATGCCTGTAAAGTGTCTAACTCCACGAAAATTACTTGGAGCTTCCTCGTTTCTCTTCTACTGTGTTGTTTAGCTTATGGTAAGAAAATAATAAAATAGGGTTAGATTTTTTTCAAATGCCCCTTTAGTATGACGATATCTATCATTCAGCTCAAAAGCGTTAATTAACGGTCATAAACCTCATAAACGTCCGTTGTAAAAGCTGACACATATTTTCGCTTTTTTTAACCAGGAAAGCAGTGTTCTTTTTCAATGAAACTTTCACACATCATTCGGACATATCTTACAATGATTTTGGTACAGGATTGAAGTCTCAAATGTCATTTTGGGCAATATCTGACACTTTTTTACAGGGGCACCTTTAAAGTCGTACGCATATATTATTGCAGGATGCTCGTAACCAAAAGGCGTTGTATTATTCTAATTCTAATCTTTTGATGTGATTAATGCTGAAAGTTATACACTTCCATGAATTCCTCATTGCTCAACACCCCATACAAGTAATTACATTCATTATTAGCGCTAGTTTGGTATGAGGTATGGCATGTGCATTATCGATTCTTATGTTAAAAAACGTAATCATTAAACATCTTTTGATTTCAAGTGATCCATCAACTTTGTGAGATTTTCCAAAAGTGATATAATAATGATAATTTCCTTGATTTATATAGCGCCTATCACGATTGATAATCATCTCTAAGTGCTTTACAATTATATTATTACCCCGGTCATCAGATACATTCTGCAATCAATCCAGCACACCAAAGTGCTCATTTTCCACTCCCTGGGGAGCATTCCAGCCAAGGGCAACCTTGTGGGCGCACACAATGCTAAGGAACTACGTTCCATTCTTCCGGGTACCCATTTATAAACCTGGGTGGAGAGCAGCAAATGTGGACAAAAAGGAAAAACACGATGGGCATACTCTGGATTCAAACTCGGGACCTCACGATTGGAAGGCACGCGCTCTACCAATCTTGCCACAGCACGTCCACATGTACATATACATGTACTATCAATCATATACTAATATCATTGGAAGATTCTTCTGAATGGTGTGTGCTAATTTCATAGAGAAAGAGCACAGTTTACCTAGTGAAAATTAATGTCAAATTATTATCACCTACTACCCACTGATTTTGACTACAATCGAAAAGTGTCCCAGAATGCTTTTCATTCAGTCATGAACATCTCATTAATAAGGGGGGCATTTGAAAAATGATTATTCTATCTTTTCCACCTTTTTCTTTTTTTGCAGATTCACAAGTAAGACAGTCAAGTTTAGTCTGCAAATCAAAAGGCCGGAGGCAGCTTACTAATGCAGACTATGATGCTCGTTATTGTCTCTCAGCGAAAACCATGGGTGGTATCTACTAACTACTAGCGCTGTAGTGAAACTGATAGTCATTTGTAACTTACCATTTTAGGTTTTAAACTGTTTAAAGTGATTCAGAGCCAGCTTTACACTAATGGAGACTATGATGCTCGTTGTCGTCTCTCAGCGAAAACCTTGGGTGGTGTCTACCCAGGTAAAAAAAAAATAGGAAATAAATAGGAAATAAATAGGAAATAAATAGCCCTAGAAATCTATTTATTTCCTATTTTTTTTTCTTCTAAAAAATAGATTTTAAATAGCAATATTTGGAACAAAAAATAGGAAAAAAATAGCATCAAACAATTAACATATTCCAAAAAAATAGGAAATAAATAATGCTGGAAATAGGAAAAAAATTGGGAAAAATAGGGAAAAAATAGGGTCAAACAGGGGGGGAAATAGGGAAAAATAGGAAAAAAAATAGGGAAAAAATAGGAAATAAATAGGGTTAAAAAAGCTACATTCAGGGGGAAAATAGGAAAAAAATAGGGAAAAAATAGGAAATAAATAGGGTTAAATAAGCTACATTCAGGGGGAAAATAGGAAAAAAATAGGGAAAAAATAGGAAATAAATAGGGTTAAATAAGCTACATTCAGGGGGAAAATAGGAAAAAAATAGGGAAAAAATAGGAAATAAATAGGGTTACATAAGCTACATTCAGGGGGAAAATAGGGAAAAAATAGGGTGAAAATAGGAAAAAAATTGTCCTGAAAATAGGAAAAAAATAGGGTTAAATTAGCTACATTCAGGGGGAAAATAGGAAAAAAATTGTCCTGGAAAAGGGAGAAAATAGAGCAACATTCAGAATAAAAATAGAAAAAATGTCTACCTCTACAAAACATGGCAGCACAAATAAAGCATAAAGGATTTTTTTTTTTTTTATTGAGCAGAGAACTCATTTATTTTGTAAAACAAAACGCATGTACAGCATGCAAAACCTGAGGAGAATTAACGTGTAATATTTTGCAAAAACATCAACATTGGTACTTGACAGGGTTCTTTAGTCAGGATGTAAAGTCAAGGGGAACCGATGAGGCGTCCCATTAATTAATTGCCGTTGGAGGCAACTGCTTCTGCACAGGGTCCTAATGAGATAGAAGCCACAATATTATGCATGGTCAAATATTCTATTCTTGATTGAACTTTTCAGTAAAAGTAGTTCCACGGGGTGATCAAAACTAGATGGATTTTCAAATTTGTGCAATTGAAAAGTGAAAAATCATAGCGCTATAAAGTGTTATTTCCCCATGTCATAAGATAAAATTGTTCACATAAAAGCATTCACCTCCTAAGGGTCCTTATTTATACTCCTGGGTATTGCCAAAGAACAGGTGGTGGGCAGGATCTCAAGAATGGAAAGCATGCACTCTGCCAATGTTGCCACATTCACATGATGCAAAATTAATACATAAAAACCTTGAACCTCAAAAGCCCAGATCAATGCCAACCCAAGGTACATACATGCATGAACAAAAGTTAAGTGAGAATGCCCCAAAGAGATGTTGAGATAATGTAATCAAAAGTAATTCTGCAAACATAATGATCGCGAACAAAATACATCATATATATAAATGGAGCTGATAAATTACTATAGAAAATAAAGTTAAGCCTCGTCTTTCAGAGAGAAAAAAAAAGAGCCCCCCAGCTAATGCTGTTAGGTAAACAAAAAATCCCGGCCCGTTCTCGGATCGTTAGAATTCTATATCGCTAACGAGATCTCGGATCGGATCGGATCTCGGAGAAAAAAAATATTGCAATTTGCTCTGAAAAAATGCAGCGTTGTAGACTCATCTTTCTTGTTTTATATGGCAAAAATATTAATAATAATGACGTTTCGAGGCATGATCAATTTTTACGGAAAAATAATATTCAGATTATTCAGAGTTTCGCAAGAAAAGTATTTTTTCGATGGTTTGTTCGGCATCGCACCACACGTTTCACAGAAACTCAACCCGCCAATCGCGTGGAAAACCGCGCTTGTGAGCCACTGCCGGGCCACTGCCCTCAAAAATCGGCTATAAATTACCCTTTTAGGGAACCACACAATTCTGGTAATCTACTTACATGATAACATGGCATCTGAAAGCCGAACAGAATACAAAATAACCCCCCAAATCAAAGACAAAACTGCTGAATTATCGATATATTTCCAAAGAAAAAAATCGGATTACGGACGGCTAGGCCTCGAGAGAACTCCAATGAGTTAGCTAGCTATAGCTTGCATGCACATGCAACAAGTTATTAGGCGTAATTTGGTCGTATTACTTTGCGTGTGTTATGGTGAACGTTTTTTCTTACGCGAGATCCATCCGCCGAAAATTGGGGAATTCCCGGCGGCGGATCTATATCTGCACACGCAATTATACAAGCAAACGGGAGCGGTGTAGTCATTTTTTATCGATATTTTGCGCAATTGTTTTCATTGTTTAGGGGCATATTTTTGTTTCCGCCCAGCTATCAAACGCCAAGAAATCATGTAAGTAGAATATCAGAACATTTTTAAATGTGCAAATGACAATAAAACGTATTCAGAGCCACATTTTGAATGCACTGGCTTATTAGCTCGATCATACAGACATCCAACAGACGTCTCCCCTCGAGTATCGGCGTAACTTTGATTGCACATCCGTCCACAACATCGTTCAAATGACTAGCAATTTCGCGCATCCTGTTCAATTTTCGACTGCAAAACGAACTGACGAACCATGAATTTCTCCAAAATAACCACTCATAAAGTAAACAATATTGATTTCCCCATTTCTTATTTAAATTACACTACTTAATGGACTGTCAAACATACACATGTTCAATTATCACTGGAGAAAATGGGTCGGCAAAATCTTCCGATATTTTCTACCGAGAAAAAATATTTCTCGGATCCGTCTCGGAATCGGCTCGGAAGCCATTACCGCCGGGATCTCGGATCGGATCCGGATCGGATAACAGCATTACTTTTACAGTACAGCTTTGTCACTTGCACTGATTGTACCCTTTAATAAATCATTGTTTGATCTAAATTATATGATTTTGCATGATTATCTTTTGTACAGTGCTTGGCCAAGATACTACCATGTTAATGTGATAATCACAAATACCTTGCATTTGAGAAATTTTAATTTTGTTTCACAGTCGGTGTAAAGCATGTGTGTGAACAACACATCATTACAGTCCTCTCCATGAATCAAACCAGCGACTCTAAGATTGCTACATTGGTTATCAAGCAATGAATGTCTGATGCTGTATTAGCTGTAGCTCTAGAAAAAATCAAGTACTAAATAGTATGTTTCACGAAACTTGGTCAAGATGCAAGGAAATGGGCAATAAAATCAAAATCACCCAAAATAGGTTTGAATTTGTTGGAAACCACTAAGTCATAGAAAAGAGGGAAAAAATAGTAAGAGTTTTCTTGAAAATGACTAAGTCATAGAAAATAAGAAAAAAATTGTCTGAAATTTTCTAAGTCATAGAAAATAGGAAAAAAATAGACTGAATTTTCTTGAAAATGACTAAGTCATATAAAATAGGAAAAAAATAGACTGAATTTTCTTGAAAATGACTAAGTCATATAAAATAGGAAAAAAATTGTCTGAAATTTTCTAAGTCATAGAAAATAGGGAAAAAATAGTCTGAAATTTTCTAAGTCATAGAAAATAGGGAAAAAATAGTCTAAATTTTCTTGAAAATGACTAAGTCATATAAAATAGGAAAAAAATTGTCTGAAATTTTCTAAGTCATAGAAAATAGGGAAAAAATTGTCTGAATTTTCTTGAAAATGACTAAGTCATATAAAATAGGAAAAAAATTGTCTGAAATTTTCTAAGTCACAGAAAATAGGAAAAAAATAGACTGAATTTTCTTGAAAATGACTAAGTCATATAAAATAGGAAAAAAATTGTCTGAAATTTTTTAAGTCGTAGAAAATAGGAAAAAAATAGTCTGAAATTTTCTAAGTCGTAGAAAATAGGAAAAAAATAGTCTGAAATTTTCTAAGTCGCAGAAAATAGGAAAAAAATTGTCTGAAATTTTCTAAGTCGTAGAAAATAGGAAAAAAATAGGGATTTTTTCCTATTTTTTTTCCAGCCCAGAAAAATAGGGAAAAAATCCCTATTTATTCCCTATTTTTTCAGAAAAATAGTATTTAAATAGTGCCTTTCTCGTCAAAGTAGCTAAAAAATAGGTTTTAAATAGGAAAAAATAGGAAATAAATAGGTTTTTTAAAATTTGATTTTGACCAGGGTAACTACTAGTGCTGTAGTGAAACGGATAATAATTTGTATTTTTCCATTGTAGGTTTAAAAACGTTTCAAGTGATTGTGTGCGCTGAAGTCAAACCTAATAATGTTACTATTACAGATACAGATAATACGCTTCTTGCCAAATTATTCTCAGTAAATCCCAAAGTATCAACAATATATTGCCACGTTTTTGTCAGGAAAATTTGTTATCCCATTGCCTATCAGAACCTACATGTAGCTATTGGGTCCTGTTACAGTATTGACTCTATGAAGATTACATAATCTGGAAGGGAACAGTTTAATTGGGTTAAACCGTTAGACTTCATAACTTGCTTGACAGTCTTCACTGTGTCGCATTCTTTTTACTACTGCATGTAGTGTTTAAAAATGATGATGCATAATAGAGCTTAGTGCTAAACAAGACGTGTACAAATTAAACCCCCTACTGGCCTACTCTATTGTTATTATTATTCATGTGTGTAGATTTGTGTTATTATCCGCTTGTAAATTTCTCTAAAACTACAGAAAGGTATGATGGGTATTATTCATCTCTGACAAACAGTAAATATTACCTGTATATTTTGCCCTGTTTATTCTCATTCCTCTGTGCATGTGATCTGGGTGTGTGGATTCCACCCAGTTGTTATGAATTTAAGTTTGTATTTATTTCTTTAAAAAGGTTAAAAATGCTTGTCATTTTTCTTGTATTACAATGAACTAACTGTGAGGCATCTTGCATAACAGTCTGTTTGATTGAACTTGTGATCATGAAATCAACTTTAAAGGCATATATGCGTGGGTTAAAATGGGTAGTCAGCAAATTCCAACTCGCACTCCACCGTAATCTCCCGAGGTAAACTCACGATATATGTTGGATCGATCGAAGAGCGGTGCTTCGAAATATCTGAACACGGGCCTTCTTATGAAATTACATGCAGCTCACAGCTGGTATCTATTATATACTGTGCGAATTGCTCGAGCTGTAACCTGAGGCAATACATCGCTGACCATCGCTGATAAGATCAAACAGCGGCACTGTGAAGTTGGTGCGGTTGAGCGTGTTACGTAATATTTTCGCTCGTAAACATCTCTGATGGATCTCCATTCGACCATGATTCGACTAGTACAAACATTCCAAACGCTGCTATTTTGTATTCATTTTCGACTCTGGTGTTCGTGAAGTGGGACAGTTTGCGATCGCTACTTATAACTGAGCCAATGGGGATTACGTACCATGTGTAAAAGTGCGCAATATGGATCCACGCGTCTAATATACCGGTCTGAATTCCCTTTAAATACACATTCCATTTTTGTAATTGTACACAAGCATGTACAGTATGGTTCTCTCACTGTTTATTCTATCTGAAATTCACAAACTTAGCATTAGATTTTTCCCCCCCAAATGAAACCCAATATTTTGTTAAATTAGCTTCTAATATCAAGTTTAATAGTCTGGTATTTAAATGTTGCCATGTATTTTAGGCAAGATATTGTTATGTACTTCTGCCAGCATTATTGTGCCGTGTTTTTTGTTGCAATATTGAATGATATTCTCATATAGAATAGGGAACTTGAATAAGTTGCATTCCAGTATAACTGTGTTTTGTCTAAATAATCAGAGTCTATTTTTGTATTAATGAAATTGACTATATTGTAAATGCATGTTTATTGTATTAAAATGTATATTATGGAAGAGAAATGTAAGCATACTGTAATAAATATGTTTTTGTATTATACTGTGTTTTTTGTTTTTTCTACAAATGGTAGTCAAATGTAATTTTGGTTTTCTTGTACAGAAAGACTGTTCTAAGAAAGTGCGCCCATTATTAAAACAAGTTGTAAATGTAATAAAGACAATCGTACACACAAGTCATAGATTGTCATGTGATGGAATGCTACACTGAGGTTCATCAGTTTGAACTAGGCTAGTATGTGTGCACTGCATAACCCTGGACCAGTGTGTATGTATGCACCATGCGCAAGGTGGCAACGCATATTTGATTTACGAAACCCAACTACCTCCGATCTCCATCTCCGATCTCCATCTCCGTTTTCCAATTATTTGTTTTGATCCAAATTGGCTCTGGACCCACCCACCCACTTCCAAATCTTATTTGGATGTTTGGAATTTGTTTAACTTTCCAAGGCCCCTTTATTAGATGTGTTTGGATGTGCATCTTTTTTATTGGCCAACCACAAATATGGCCTAAAATATTATTATTTGCATGGAATTCGGCACAAAGTTGCTAAACGCTATAAAATATGTGCACATGCACAGTACCCTTTTTAGCGGCCGTATTGCTGAATTAGTGGTAGGGTCAATTTATTCAGATCAGGGACTAGACAACTAATTTCAACAATTGGAAAGTGTATACAAGGATTATTTTATCAACATTACTATAATTATATACATGTATATTATTCATCTATGTGAATCAGTTAAATGTTATTTGTGCAATGTGTATCTATAGTGCTATCCTCACCATGTTTTCATTTTGGATATATAAGTGTATTGTGCATTAATTAGAAAAATGTGTATGACTATGTATACTCAAAATATGTTAAAGTAACAGTTTTTTTTGTTTGGAATCCCATTTTTCTTTGCTCACTTTTAATCACAGTTTTTGTTTTTGTCAATAATATGATAATATGATATAATTTACCCTGGTATAAATATACACTATTTCTATTTTAATATAATGTTTCTTCCATATATTGGAAACAATAAATAATTTGAATATGAACTGCTGCTGATTTTTTACTACTTGAAATGAATTATTAAAATAGAATTAGGAATATATCATAATAATGGTATTTGCTGGAAATTATAAGAATACATTTTTCCTTCTTTTTTTTATGAAATTTGAATTCAGTTACAACATTTTGGTG